>VZRV01008886.1:1172334-1192124 GCA_013398115.1 Falcunculus frontatus
CCATCCCTCCATCCCTCCATCCCTCCATCCCTCCATCCCTCCATCCCTCCATCCCTCCTCCCTCTGTGCTGGAGCAGGGGAGCCCCTGGGGGTGCCGTGACCCTTCGTTGGGAATGGTTCCCTCATTTGCAGTTAGCAGAGCGCTGGCTCCGTGTTTCCATGGAATGGGAATGTCCCGGCCTCTCCCCAGCCCTGTGCGGGAGTTGCAGCGCCGGGAGCGGGGCGGGATGCGCTCCCCACCTCTGGCTCCAGCCGGAATGCAGAGCAGGGCTGGAGCATCATTGGTAGTCAGGGCACAGCTCCGGGAGCGCCGCGGGCTGGGAAGCGGAGCGGGAGAGGGGAGGAGAGCGGAGGAGGCGATGGCATTCAGGGAGCGGGGAGAGACGGCGAGGAAAACTTGCAAGGGAAATGCTGCTGCGAGCCCTCTGTCTGCCTTCGGCGGGGGAGGCGTGAAAGGCATCTGCCACTTCCCAGTGTTGGGAAAACACTGCTTGGAATGGGAATGGGGGCTTAGTGACAGGGTGGGGGTGATGCACGGCGAGGACCTGGAGGAGCCGGCAGAGCTGGTGGAGGATGTATCCCACTGGAAAGCAGTTGGGTTGTTGAAGAAAAGACTTTTCTGTGTTATTTCTCTCCTTTTTGGAGTGACAGGGGGAAAGGATAAAGGTTATACAGGTGAGAATAAGCAAAACTGTGCAAAGAGGCTTTTGAACACCTGATTGGGGTGCAGCCACTTTCTGTGTTGGAGAAGGAGATCTCCTTCAGCCACAGTCCTGGCACAGGCCTCTTCCACTGGCTTGGCTTTTGTGTCTGCTCACCAAAATGTACTTGGAAAGGGGGATAGTGTTACACTGGGTAGGGAAAAACAGAGGGATCAGCTTTGGGAGAGATTCCAGCCACGAACACTTGGGTGAGGTTGATAGAAGATACATACACATGAAAACATCCCTGACTCCTGTGCTCAGAACAGACCTTCCCAGGCCCTGCAGAAGGAGCAGAAATCCTCCTGTCTGCTCGTGGAGATGGCGGGGAAGGTCTGGCCCAGCACTGTGGTGTCCCCAGGAGCTGGGCTCTGCCTCCCCTGGAGCTGCAGGCTGGTATCTCCCCAAGGGCTGAACAAATCAGCACCTGATAAAGGTCCCAAATGCCTTTGGGCCTGCTGGATAATCCTGCTCTGATGGTGTTAAACTTTGATGGGATGGTCCTGGTGGCTGATTTGTTCCTGGAAGGAAGAGCCCCTTTGGAGCTGGAGCGGGATCTACAATCCCAGGGCGTCCACTTGGGATGGAGCCCAGCAGGGAGCGTGGCACAGGCTGGCAGGGAAAGTGGCACAGAGGGACAGGGAGTGTGGCACAGGCTGGCAGGGAAAGTGGCACAGAGGGACAGGGAGTGTGGCACAGGCTGGCAAGGAAAGTGGCACAGAGGGACAGGGAGTGTGGCACAGGCTGGCAGGGAAAGTGGCCCAGAGGGACAGGGAGTGTGGCACAGGCTGGCAGGGAAAGTGGCCCAGAGGGGCAGGGAAAGTGGCACAGAGGGACAGGGAGTGTGGCACAGAGGGACAGGGAGTGTGGCACAGGCTGGCAGGGAAAGTGGCCCAGAGGGACAGGGAGTGTGGCACAGAGGGACAGGGAGTGTGGCACAGGCTGGCAGGGAAAGTGGCCCAGAGGGACAGGGAATGTGGCACAGGCTGGCAAGGAAAGTGGCACAGAGGGACAGGGAGTGTGGCACAGGCTGGCAGGGAAAGTGGCACAGAGGGACAGGGAAAGTGGCACAGAGGGACAGGGAGTGTGGCACAGAGGGACAGGGAGTGTGGCACAGAGGGACAGGGAATGTGGCACAGAGGGACAGGGAATGTGGCACAGAGGGACAGGGAATGTGGCACAGGCTGGTAGGGAAAGTGGCACAGAGGGACAGGGAGTGTGGCACAGCCCCAGGGCAGCAGCCAGCCCTGGCACGTCCCACTCAGCTCCTCAAGGCACAGCTGCCCTTCCTTGGGCAGGGCTGGGGCAAAACCTGCCCTCATCCCAGTGGGACCAGCAAGGTCCTGCTCTGGCTGGGACACGTCCCAGGGGACAGAGCCAGCGTTTGTCACACAGCACACGCCACAGCACAGAGCAGCTCCTTTCAGAGCCCTCCCAGGGAAACAATGGGCTGAGAGTCATTTTCCTGCTTTCTGCAGAAACTCCTCTAAGGCCGTGTCCTAGATTTAGCTCAGGTTCTGATAAGGCTGAGAGAGATAAGTCCCAGATTGTACTGCTGTGCCCAACAGACTGGTTACATCGTGCTTGATGACACTTCAGCCCCGTTGTCATGACCCCATATAATCCGGCATCCTGGACCATCTGACACACATTTACACTTAACATTTTGTTAGAGACTCTATAAATGAGATCTCTTTGACCTTCAATCCTTGGCTAATTGCTAGTTTCATGTACAAGACCAGCCTAATTTTACGTGATAATTACCTGGAAGTGGCAATACATATGGCATTGCATGTTTGAAATGTCAGAACTGGAAAAATATCAAGTGGCTGGAGTCTTAGGCAAATGGAGGGAGTGGAAGGGTCAGAACAATATACTTTACTGCTCAGCTGATGGAGGAAGACCATATATCACTGCAATCCCCAGTAAATAGGATACATCCTTAATAAATCCCGTGCATAATGTTTGTTGAAGGGGGTTGTATGGGCAAAGGGATGCTGAGGCTGTTGTAAAACAAAAAGAGGTGTTGAATTTGCAAGCATTTAAGTCATTCCCTCAACTTGTTTCTTTTCCCCAAGGAATCCCCACTCGGGATTATTGTCAAATATTTCTGAATTTCTCACACCCTGTTGGTACAAATCTGATCACCTCCCACCTGGTAAGGGGTCAGAAGCCGCAGTGAGCCAGAGCTGAGGAGACATTTGGGAGCTGTTTGAGGGAAGTTTTTGACATTTTGGGCAATCCCAAGGGGAAAAAAATACCTTTTGCTGTAGGTGAGTGGGTGCCAGGGGGGTTTGCCTGGCTGAGCAGTGCCTGGTGAGGAGGGGATGGGGTGGTGGGGAGTGGCAACATCCCAAAAACATCCAACCCTTGGAAGGACCCACCTGGAGCAGCAGAGTGTCCCAGGTCCTCCCTGGCTGCTGCTCTGCCTTGCTGGAAATGTGTTTATTCCTCTTGTTTGCTTACTGGGGTGTAACCACCAAACAATGTCGTGTCCCTTATTTGGGTTTAATTAATTGCTTGATAAGATTATCATTAATGAAAATAAATTAAAATCACTTCAGTAATTATTTCACTGTAAACATCATTGACAACGCTTCCTAAATACTGTAAACTCTGATTTAAAGTCCTGGTTAGGAGTCCTGGGTCATGGGATCACTGTAATTAGAGAGGGAGCTGGGATTGGATTGTTGAGCACATCCTCACAGAGGGGCAGGTTGTGTGTCCATATATATTAAAAAAAATATATATATATGTGTGTGTATGTATGTGTGTTTTATTGACATTTTTAGCCTATCAGCTTTCTGATTCCCCTTTAAATGTCCCAGTGGTGCTCCTCTTTTATTAAAATCTTGAAAAACACGTTTTTAAGTTCTCAGGTGTCCCCCCTGACTGCTGTCGTCTGAAATTTCACAGCCCATTTTTAGACATCGATCCTGGTTTTTCCCCAAGGGGGTCTGTGCTGGTCCCGCTCCAGGTCCAGGCTGGGGACAGGGATTTTAACATCCCTGAATTCCAGAAAAGGTGAGGGGATGTGGCTCCATCAGCGCTTCCCCTCTGTGTCTGTCTTGGAAAATTTACAACACTTGGAGTCATGGAAAAAGTACAGCCATAAATCCTTCTGTTCTGGGATGGCCTTTGGGGACAAAAGGAGGGGTTTGGGTTGTGACTGTTCCCAAGGCTCTGCACTCCTGGATGGGTGTTGGACTCTTTTGGGGCATCCCAAAAGAATGGGCTTTGGGCTGCAGCATCTTTCCCCATCCCTTTTCCATCCTCTACCCTCTCTTGGGCAGTCTGTGATAAAAATAGTCAAAATACTCTCTGGAAAGGGGTCTCAAAGCCTGTGTTTTAGTTATAGCCCTCAAATGACGGGGTGGGTTTGCAATTAGAGGCAGAGCTAATTGTGTGTCCCTGCCCTGTGCAGGGAATGTTTGTAGGAGCTGGGGATGGACAGCACATGGACACGGCCCCACACAATCCCTTCCACCAACACCTCATGCTTCCCACTCTGCCAACAAATCCCTCTTTGAGACAAACATCAAAATCCAGGGAATTCACAGTGCATCGTCTCCCTGTGGTGTCTCAACCCCAGCCTCTGTTTTCTCCAGTTCAGAAGCTAATCCTTTTAAAACATGTAAATTGGGAAATGGATCCAGTGTCAGCCCAGACCACGTCCCCTCCCAGGTGTTTGTTGGGATTAAGCACTGCACTTCTTCGTCCTTCTACACAAACTGATAAGCAGTTGTTTATCAGATGATAAAATGGTAAACAGCAGGGTAAACAGGTCGGTGATAATTTCAGTGCAAAAGGTTTAGGGGAACAAGAGGTGTTTGAACTTCAGCCTCCTGTGATCACCTCAGCTGTGTGTGGACATCCCCAGGTCGCTCATCTCCACTGAGAGCAGACAAATCCCATATTTCTTTCCATCATTCCCTGAGATGAGGGGGCTTGGGGGCTGTCCTGGCAGCCCACTGGCGATCCTTGGGTGGCAAAGGCAGGGCCCTGAAGGTGATGCCTTAGGTTTTAACTTTCATATTTTCAAATTCTGTACTGCTCAGAGTGTAACTCTGAAGTTCCTTGTAGCCTGTAATTCCTGCTCTCTCGTACTGGGCAGACAGAACAAAGCCTCTCCAGGCTTTGCCTTCAAGGACAGCCAGGCTGTTTTTAGGCCCAAAATGTGTAAACTAAAGATTCTGAGGGGGGCAAGCTGAGGGGAGTTACATCGTTAAACTGGGGCTTTAATTGGAGAATGAACCCTGAGATGCAAATGATCCAAACCTATCAAAGTGTGAAGAACTCGTGACCTGGGGTCCATCTTGGGGTCCAATTTTTGGAAGCAGCCTCTGGCTCCCCCAGGGTGTACCTTGAAGGCCCTTCAAATAAATACCTGTCTTTATTCCCTTACTCTTGTCTAGTGTCTGTTTCTAGGTGGCTGCAGGAGGCATCAAAGGACCCAGGGAATGCCATTACCAGGCACTGCCTTATTTTTGTTCGCTTGTGAATCGGCAGAGAGAGGTTTGTGTGGGAAGGGCCCTGTGCTCACCTTCCCCACCTGCATTCCCAGAGGTCTGGCAGTGTCAGTGATATCCCAGGGGATCTGTAGGGCAGTGTGGGCTGTGTGCTGGCAGCAGGGCTGCCTCAGGCTGTGTTATGGGGTGTCTTTGCCATGAAGTGCTGCACACTGCTGACTCTGGTGTTCCTCCCTCGGAGCTCCATCCCTGGCTCCCGGCTGCAGGGATCCTTGGCCACCCCTGCCGCTGACGTGGGAGCAGCAGGATCTCACCCTGCAGCACTTTGCCATGTTCCTGTGCAGCTCCAGGTGTCACTGGGTAAATCTGTTTGCCAGAGAGTGGGGCTGAGCCGTGCAGAGAGCCCCAGGCTCTGTGCAGACCCCGGGAATGCACTGACCCACATTCCCAGATCCAATTGCTGCTCCACACACGTCCTGCTGCAGGGGACAGGAACTCAGGGGACAGGAACTCATCACACCTGCCTGCCCCAAGGGCTGGGCACAGCCAGGAGCCAGCTCAGTGGCTGGATGGGGATTTGGGATGAACTCTCAGGGAGATTTGCCAAGCTTGGACATGTGGAAACCTCCCCTGGAGCCCACTCGGGGCTCTCCAGAGGGAGGAGCTGGTTTATACTGGGACAGCAGTGCCTTGGTTCTCCCTGCAGCCCCATGGAGACAAGGCTCAGCTCCTGGCAGTGCTCAGTGCTGCTCAGGACCAGACCTTTTCCTTCACCCAGCTGGAGCAGTCACTGCAGTGCATGGGATGTGTTGGGCTTGAATCCCACAGCCAACGTGTCAGTCCCTGATGGACACAGGCAGAAAAGTGATGGTTTAACTTTGGTCCCAAAGGCCAGGGACCCCAAACACAGACCAGGAGGTGCTGAGCATCCCTGCAGCCACAAATGCTGGGCTTTGCATTTTGGGCAGCCCCAACTCATTTTGGATTCACAGAACCACAGAATCCCTGAGGTTGGAAAAGACCTCCAAGATGGCCACATCCAACCTTTGACCAAATCCCACAAACCCACTCAACCACAACCCATCTATGTGATTTTTGAACACTTCCAGGCTGCATTTCCTGTCCTGGCTGCCTGGTGCTGGGGTGGGCTGGCAGTGGGGTGGGGGCCCAGCATTCCCAGTGTGTCCAGCACAGCTGGCAGGGGAGCTCCCAGATGCTGCCTCCTGTGTTATCCTTAAAACGTGCATCATATTTTGTGCTGACTTAATACAACGTGGATAGTTGTACTTTCCAAGTAGCTGGCAACCCTTAATCAATGTTAATTGGCTCTAATTAGCATATGTTAATTAATGATATTTACTACAAATTAAAGGTATGAGTGCTCCCAGAGGGTTTCCTGTTCATCCAATTAGTGCCAATTAGTTGCAATTAACACGTGTAAATGAGATGCCATTGAACCCAAAACAAACAGCACAGAGTGTGCTGTACTCCTGGCAGTTGAACTTGAGCGAGGGGAGGGGAGAGGGGCTGCAGAGGGCCCTTAAATACCTGCAAGGTCTCTAACATCTATTTAAGCTCTCTCATTATGGCTCATTTTGCCTCTCTCACTCCGGGGGTAGCAAGTTGGAGGGAAGTTGATCCGGATAAAAGCCCTTGGCAGAGTAAACGGGACGTGGGTCTGTGTCCTGTGGGGCTGGGACAAGGACACGGTGCTGGGTCAGGGAAACTCCCAGCTGTATGTTTGCACCTTGCATTGGGCAGGGGGATGTTCAGCCCCAAAACTGAGGGTGGAGGGGCTCCTCAGATGCTCCAGTGCAGCTGTGGCCCAGGAGAAGCCCACGGCTGTCCCACAGGTCCCCCATGATCTCAACCAGCTCCCCAAACTCCCCCTGCTACTGTTTCCTGGACAGTCTTCAGCTCTGTCACCCAAAGTGGCACTTTCAGCACTGCTCTGCTCGGTTTTTTGGCCTGGAGGGAAACACATCCACAAAAGTTTCCTGCCCTGGGCCTCGATTGCACAGGCAGCCTGGCAGGAGGCAGAACAAATTGTCATAATTGTGTTTAATTAAAAAGCGTAAATGGATTATCTTCAGGTAAGGATGATTTATTTAACTAATCAGTCTGATCACAGCGAATGTGCAGTCTGGAGATGGAAATCATTGGGGGGAAATGGGTAATTCCTTTTCTCATCAGTCCCAACGTGTGGCAGGGTTTTAGCACAAAATCCATCCCAGAGAGAGGGGCCAAGCTGGGAACTCCATCCCCAGGGGTGTTCCTGAACATCCTCTCACCCCAGGCTCTTGCACTGGAGTTATTCTTTTCCTTTTATTTCGTGGTTTCAGATGAAAACAGCTGCCTGGTCCCCTTTTTGCACAGTTTGTGCCACATCCCGTGGGCTTGGTACTGGGTTCTGTGGACACACCAGCCCTCAATCTGCAAACCCCACGGGCTGGGGAGGGTAACCCTGGCTGGAACAGAGCTGGCAGTGCCACTCCAGCCATCCCTGCGGCGTGGGGGACACAGTTGGGACACCGAGCCCAGGGCCAGGCACTATAAACACCAAAGGAGCATAATTAATTGACCATCTGCTTGAAAAGCCAAGAATAAGGTGGCACTGGGATGTGACTGCCATGTCAGGAGCCTCCAGAATACCCCTGCAAGCTGAGTGCTTTGGGTACTGGTGTCTCACTCAGACATCCTGAGCTGCCCCTGGGATTTTATGCGAGTTCTCTTCGGTTTTGGGAGGTGGAGGTGCTCGGTGGGAGGATGCAGAGCCTGGAGCTGGGGGGTTTGTCAAGGGTTTAAACCCAAGGGAAGGTGCCAAGCAGCCCCCTCTCATCCACAGAAGTGTCTTTGCAGCCCCCAGTCCTCACCTAAGCACAGAACAACTCCCTTGTTGTGGCTGTGTGTTTGGGGAATTATTTGAAACCATCACAACATGAGCTGGGAAATAAGGCACCTGTGGTGTTTTCTGTTATTCCTAAGAAAATTCTCCTTGTGTTTAATAGGTGATGTTTAATAAAAATGAAAATGAGCTTATCCTGAGCAGGCATGCACGCCAAAAGCTGGCATTTAAATTAGAAATTATGATTTAATAACTTGTCAAGAAACTCACCAATGTAACAGCGTGATAATTATTGAAAAGAGGCTTCATAAATACTGGAATGCCGTGATCTGGGGTGAGAACTGAGCTGGGGAACGCCCAGTGAGCTCTGCCTGGGACTGAGACTGGGCTGCAACCCCCCTGGCCCTCAGCAGGAGAAGGCTCTTGGTGAAGTCCTAAAAAAATTATAAAAAATAAAAAATTCCAGATAGCCTTGGGAGGTCAGGATTGCTCCTTTGCACCCCCAGAGCCTCCTCTGCAGCCTGGACTGATTTGCTGGGAAAATTCTCTTTGGTGAGGCCTTATTGTTTGAATCATGGCCCATCTCCTAATTTAGGCAAAATGTTCACTTAAGGACTTCTTAATATATATTTTAAATTACAGTCGTGACTTCCTGTTGGTCGATTGTGGCTCTCAGTTGGAAGGCCATTTTTTCTGCCATGATTTACAAAGCAGTTCAGGCGAAATCTGTGTCATAAATATTGGAGTATTGTAATAGATAATTCCGTGGATTTGGATGTGACAGACCCCTTGGCACGAGGCTGGGTTGGCAGGAAGGAGGGAAAAACCCAGATAAAAGCAACTGGCAGGCTCAGGTTTGGGGTTCTGGTTCAGCCCCACCATATCCCAGTGGTTCCCAATTCCTTGCTCATCCCTCTCCTTTTTTTTCCTTACAACTCCCACTCTGGAGGAAACTCTTGGGGATGAGAAGAGAGAGGGAAGGAAAAATAACGAACTATGAAAGTGATGGGGAAAGATTGCTCTCCTGTTTCCTCTAAACCAATAAAATGTCAAGGAAAAACTTTCACTCAGATTTTTCCGGTATTTTTCAGTGGCAAATATGTTTCCTTGGAGAAATTTCAGGTCATTCTGTGACTAAATAGTGAGTCTGCTTATTATTCTGTCTGGTGCTCCAGGACTTCTGGTTTTTATTATTTTTTTAAGTGAAAACAACTTGAGAGAGAGAGAAAAAAAATCTCTTTGACACTAAAATCAAATAGCTGCGTTTGGGAGAAATTGGAATGGCATGGGGAAAAAAAAAAAACAAAACCTCTTAGTTGGTAATTTGGAATTGTAAAATGACTGATACCAACCTCCATCATTAAATAATGGTGCTGTGGGCCAGGGGCTGCTCTGCCTGGTGGGTCCTGCCGGGATGGGCTTGTGGCACTTCCCACCCCCCGTGTCACCCCCTTCATCCCAAGAAACGCCGGCAGTTTGTCGCCGGCTGTGGCCGCATCTCTCACCTCCCATCCTCGGCAAACGCGGGGCTCCGGGAGAGGTTAAATTCAGGTCAGCCCTGGGCGCTCGCACGGCCCCGGGAGCATCCCTTGGGAAGCCGCTCCCGCCGCCTCCGCAGTCAAGGTGAGAGGGGCGGGCACAGCCCCATCCCGGGAATGTTCCCAGATCCCCCCGAGCTTCCTGCGCCGGCCCCTCCAAACAAACAGAGAGATGGAGAGAGATGGATGGTAAACAACTGCGCCTTTGAAGGGTGACAATGGGATAAATCACCCCGGTGGCACTCGGGATAGCGCCGTTATCCCAAAGAACTCTCGGGAACGCCTCCCGTCGTGCCGGGCCAGGGGGTGGGGGCTGCCTTGGGGGGCTGTCCCCTCCTACAGGGCACAGGATGTGCTGATGGTCACCTCTGGCCAGTGGCCACCTGTGTGTGACACCCACTGAGCTCCCCCAAACACCTCCTTGGCTCCCCAGCCTGGAGCCCCCAGTGCAGAGACACCCGTGGTCAGCTTTCTCTGGAATTTGAGAAATCTGGGATCGGGGCTGTAGCTTCATCCGAGGGGTTATCCCAGGATGGGGTGGATTTCTCCTCCTGGCTTTGGCCCTCTCTGCTGGGCCCTGTGGTCCTTCCCCAGCCCCAAAGGTCCAGTGGGTTCCAGGCTCTTATTCTGCAGAATCACAGAACATCCTGAGCTGGAGGGGATCCATGGGGATAATGGAATCCAACTCCCAATATTTGCTGCAGAATGGTGGGGTTGGTTGGATTTGGTGTAAATTCACAGCCCGAGGCTGAGCTGGTTTCAGCTGGGAATGGGCACAGCACTTTGTTTTCAATAAACCCACAAAAAATGGGGCGGCTCCAGGTATGGGATTCCCAACTTTTCCCCGGACCTGGGTGGGGACAGGAGGATGGAGAAGGATGTGAGGAGGAGGAGAGGCACCTTCATCGTGGGGCACAGGCTTCAAGGACTTCCCAGCCCCTGGGCATAAAGTTCAGTGGGTGCTTCAAATCTTGTTCCTGGGCCGTAGAAATCCGATGTTTTTCCATTGACTTGAGAAACAGGGATCTGGCCACTGATTCCTGCAGTTTTAGGGCCAGAGGGCTCCATGCCTTGCACGGTCTTTCCCATAACAAAGGAGAAGGCAAAGGAAAGGAGACAAAATGTGGAAAGAAATGAGGAATGGTGAAATGAAGTTGTGCTCATTCAGCTCTCTCGGATGCCCAGATCTCCGTCATTAATATTAAGCAATGCCTGACAATTGCACTCTGCATTTTCCAAAAGAATAACTATCAGCCTGGTAAACAAACCTGGGGACTCGCAAAATTCCGCAGGATGTCTCATCTATAGAGGCTTTATGATAAATGTAACAAGGCAACAGCCAGGAAAAAAAAAAATTATTAAAAAAAAAAATTAAAATGTAGAGAATTGACATTTGGAATTGAGCTGGGATGTTCGCCGGGAACGCCGGAGCCTTATCGACAAGGGGGGGCACCTGCAGCCCTTTCCTAAACCCCAACCATCCAGGCTCATTTATATGCAGTTATTCACGTGTGCAGTAAATTCCAATTATGTTTACAGATGTCTGCTTAACATTTATGGAAAAGGAACCTCAGCATGGCTGAAATATCCTTATAAGGGTTTGGACCAGGCTCTCTTTTTTTCTTTCCTTTTTTTTTTTTTTTTTTACCGTCACCAATTTAATTATATTTTGCAGATTTATAAAAGAAATAAATTCCAGCTGAGCTCTCGGATAGAAGGTTTAACATCTAATGCATATATTTGGTTGTATGACCATTTCAGAGTTGTTTTAACTGCAATTTTTTTGTTTTCATATTAACTCAGATGTTTCGTTGATTTTTTTAAACACACAAAAAAAGCAGCAACGCATCAGGGCAGTGAAAGATGAGCAGGTTTTCATGTGGCTTCCTGCTGTAGGTTATTTTTATTCTTTATCTTGGCATTTCTTCCCTGCCCAGGGACCCCTTCACCTGGGCAGATCCCACACTGAGCACTCCCCTCCAAAGGTGCAGCTCCCAGGTCTAGTGCTAATGTGCATTTCCTGATTCTCACAGTAATAGGAAAAATGTGAATTTTCAAGTTACAAGTGATTTCCCCCTTTTCCTGCCCTGGGTCTGGGCTCTGGGGGTGACAGCCCTGGGGGGCTCTGCCTGGCCCAGCCTCACACCATTCCCTGGCAGGAGCTGGGCCTCACAGGGGATCCCTAAGGAAAAGAGTATTTTCTGCTAATTCTAAAAACTATAAACCTGCTCTTTTCAAACGTTTTTCCTCCTCTTTCTCCCTAAATTGTGAACACTCATGGATTATTGCAGCTTGTGAGTAGCAGCCTGGTTCCACAGCTGTGTCCATCTGGGGACAACGTGTGTCCAGATGGGCACCGAGCACTGGCACAGCCCTGGGGTGGCCAAGAAGGGTTTCCACAAAAAACTGAAGGGTCTGGATGCTTTATTGGTGCCCACCTCCACCAGCTTTTCCTCTGGAAGGGTGCACAGTCTCCTCCCAGGGCCCTGCAGTGATGTGGGACTCATCCCGGATCCCACCCTGGTGTCCTGGATGGCATCAGGACCCCAAACACAACTGTCCCTGTCCCTGTGCAGTGCTTAAAGTATTGCCACAGGGAAAAGCTTTCCATGGTCGTTTTCACAGCTAAGCAAGTCAGGATCTCTGGTGTGGAAATGCTTGAATTCCAACAGGGAATGAGGACAGTGCCGGGCTTTGGAAATGGCATTTCCCTCCCGTGTGAATCCTCAGCCCTGAGGAATATTAATGGGGGGTTTGAAAAGCCATGGTAGGAAATGGCCTTTGCAGAGCACGCCAGGCCCTACAGCATCCCTCAGACACAGCCCTAAAGCATCCCTCAGACACAGCCCTAAAGCATCCCTCAAACACAGCCCTAAAACATCCCTCAAACACAGCCCTAAAGCATCCCTCAGACACAGCCCTAAAGCATCCCTCAGACACAGCCCTAAAGCATCCCTCAAACACAGCCCTAAAGCATCCCTCAGACACAGCCCTAAAGCATCCCTCAAACACAGCCCTAAAGCATCCCTCAGACACAGCCCTAAAGCATCCCTCAGACACTGGAGTGACCCCACAGCACCTGAGGGCTCTGCCCTCTGCCTCTGCTTGTCCAGGCTGTGGTGGGAGGTGGGGAAGGGAGCTTTTCCCTGTGCTTCCCAGGGCAGGGACACAGTCTCCTGCAGGTATGCAGGAAAGATTTGTTTTGAATGGCCACCTTATTGATTTTGTGTGAGGGAAGAGCAGGGATCGTGCGCAGAGCCCGGAGCTGCTCCTGCTGCACCTCACCTTGTGCACGGACACCACGGGCACAGAGCTGCTGGGAGAGCCACAAAGGGAAAGGAAACACTTCCCTCCGTGAGCTCTGGAGCAGCTTCTCTGATTTTACAAGAGAAGTGAGAACAGGGACAGAACCTTTGGGGCGTGCTTGGGTTGGGGAGTGTGATCCATGACCCGGAGATCCACCAGGGACTCCAGCAAAGGCCAGGCTGGGATGAGGACAAACGCCCATCACAGAGGTTAAGGGACCCTTTGGGATGTCCCAGTGCTGGCAGAAGGATGTCAGGCCACATCCAAGGGCAGCAGGGTTCAGTATCTGGGTGCTGTGTGGGGAGGGCTGCATGTCCCTGTGAGCTCAGCACAGCAGGAGTTAATGAGGGATTGCAGAGAGGGAGAGCAGGAGCTGATGCTGTGGGGAGAGGAACTTATTTGATCTGAGGGCGTATGTGGAATAAATACACCAGATCCTAAAAACGAGTTCTGTTTATTAGCACACCCTTAAGGAAATAAATCGTACATCATTAGGAGCGGTGTCTCCTCACCAGGCAGCACCGTTATTATTAATGCATTTATCTAACAACCACGCGAGTTTCTCTCAGCCAGTTATTCTGCAATCTTAGAGGCTTTACAAATATTGACTAATTACAGCCATGTAGATTTTATTTCAACGACTGGAAAAGCCACATTGGTAGGGAATTCTGCAGACTCACAGTTTCTGAGCCTGAAGTTTCCGTTCTCGTACGTAGGCGACATCACCACCACATCCATCCCAGCTCCTGCTGCTGCTTGTTCTCGGTGAGAGTGGGGATATTTCACAGGCAGGAGGAAGGGATTTGGTGAATTCTGCTCACCAAGGTTTGGGGAAAACAAGGTTTGCTTGTTTGCAAGGGAAGATCTCGGGTGCCTTCACTGGTTTGGAGGTGGGTGCCTCGGCCTCTCCGGAGCCACCTCCACCTGTGGATAGAGAGAGAGGAGAGGAGCACCCTGGGGCTGGGCTGGCACAGAGCTCCTGGGCCCCAGAGCTCAGTGACACGTTCTGAAGAGCCACAAAAATGCCAAGGAAGGATTTTTTTTAGAATGGTATTTGTTTTTCAAAGTGCTTCTGAGCATGGAGGGTTGGTCCTTGGTGGTGCCAGTGTGTGACTCTGCCCTGCGTGGGGACTTGCCCTGGGGCACAGCAGGGACAGCAGGATCTTCATGGGGATGGAGCTCAACCCCTGGAAAAATTAGCTGGAACTAGTGAAATTTCACATTCTGGACCAAAATGATCTGTTTTTCTCATCCTGAAAACAGCATACTGATGCATCTCAGGGTAATGGGATTGTGGCTGTGCATGCCACGTCCTCGCCGTGGCGTTGAGATGAGCTGTGCTCGCGTCAGCCACGCTTGGAGCATCACTCAGGGGATGAGGGGAAGGAAACAGCAGCTTCGAATGTGCGTGGGGAGGCACCCAGGAGCCAGGGACTTTGCTGGGCTCGAGCTGCACTAACCCAGCTGCTCGGACTGGTGTGCAGGGAGAAGGAAGGGCAGGCTGGCCAGAGCCTCCGTGGCCTCTCAGAACATTTAAAATAGAAAATCATATAAATAGGATATGATCTAGTGCCGTAACAAATGACAGGATCTATAGATAGAAGATTAGTCAGGACTAAGCTGACAGATACAAACAGAGCCAGGAGCTCTGGATTCACTGTCACACCTGTGAGGGGAGTCTGTGGTGCTGTGGTACGTGGCCCAGGGGATGCTGAACAGAGCTCTGCACCTGCATTTTTCTGGCATCGTCCTGTTTGTCTGGATTTCAGTTATTTTTCCCAAACGCTCTGCGTGATAGTGATGTCAGCACCAAAAACTGACATTCTGCTGATGACAAAAACCCTTCTATGTTGAGAATCCTCTCCTGCAGCTACTTGAGGACGTGTAAGGCAGCAGCCCTTTCTCCCTACAGGTACGGGAAGCCAGTGGCAGTGTTGGGCAGAGAAGCCCGTGCAGTTACTCCTTTCTCAGCAGGAAGAGCTGCTCCTGGTGGGAAGGAAGGCACTGTCCACTCTCAGAAGGAGGAGGAACGAGGAATTTGGCCAGGGTCACGCAGCAGGTCAGTGGCAGGAGCAGAGGGAAAGGTCTGGGCTCCCACTTCCCTCCGACACTGCCGATGAGCCGCTGCCTCCGCGCAGGATCCGCCTGCGTGTCAGAGAGGGGAGATTGACTCTCACTCCCAGGGAAGTTCAGCCACTGTGAAATTAGTAAATTACACAGGCCCACAGAACTTAGAAAAACAATATAATCCTGGGGGTACTGAAATAATTAATTTCCTAATCAAGTACACCTTGCTTTTTTTAATTTGCAAATAGCACTCTTGGTCTGATTCCCCATTTCAGCCACCCCAAGGAAGGAATATTTTGGGCAGCAAAGCCAGAGGGGCCCGAGGCAGGGCTGAGTCCCCCCCCGTCACCCCAGGGGCTGCGGGGCACCAAGAAGAAGCGGCCTGAGCACTGCAGTGACCCAGCGAGGGCTGGGCGCTGCTTTTGGGGAGGCTTTGCTGTGCTCGGGATCCAGCCCACGACCTGGGAGGGAAGAGCCGGAGCCGCAGGGCTCCCGCAGAGGTTTTGTGCTGGGTTGTCTCCTGCTCTCGCTGCACCCTTGTTTGCTTTAAATCACTTCAAATGCGGAGGCTGTCAGACAAGACAATTAACATGGGGAAGGGGGAAAGTATTACCATCCATTATTTGCCATAACATGAATTTAAGCCAGGAAGTCAAATGATAAAATATGTGGTGAAAAGTGTTGGTGGTGGGAGTGCCTAAATGAGTAATAGCCCTGGGCTTCTGAGCCTTGAACTCAACGTGCTAAGTAAATCCCCGAGGTCAAAAAGTATGAAAATTGTTGCAGCTTGGGGAGATATATTTTAACTTTGGAAAAGATCCGTGTAGATCCGCTGCCGGGGTCGCGGAGGCAGATACTGAGCGGCCGCGGCTCCGGGAGTTGGACGGATGGTCGAGGGATAGGTGTTTGTTTTGGGGGGGAAAAAAATTAAAATGAAATAATAAGATAAAATCGGGCGAGGAGGTTGTGGGGGGAGCGTCTTGGCCGGGCGGGATGAGCCGGGAGCGCTTTGTGCCGCCGGGAGCGGCTCGGGCTGGTCCCCAGCGCCGCCGCTCCGCCGGGAGAAGCGATGGGAGCGGCGGCTGCGACCCCCGGGATCCCGGCGGAACGGAACGGAACGGGCCGGAGCGGGGGCAGCGGGGCCGGGATCCCGCTCCGCTCCGCCGCGCTCCAACTCTTCCCCTTTAAAACTCCTTCTGCCGCTCGCGCTGACCACGCGGCTGGATTTATGGAGAGAGATGTTTTAGCAGAATCCCCCCGAGTCCCCCATCAGCCCTAAATCCCCAGCCCGCGCTCCCCGGGAGCCCTCCTGACACAGAGCATGCCAAAACAGCTTCGTTTTGCCTATGCATTAGCAATCTATTTTACCTTTTTGACATCTCTCACACATAAAACCGTAAGAGAGAAATAAAATATCTGTCTCTGGGCGAAAATAAAGCTTTGCCTCCCTCCTGATCTATAGGATATAAAATAAAGCCATGGCTTTGATAGTGGCTTTTCCTTAGACCGGAGTTGCTTTTGCACACACGGAGACAATGAAGATGGATGAGCCGGGAGCGGTGCATCCTCCGGGGGTTCGCTTCACCCTCTTTTTTTATAGCCCCCCCCTCGCCCCCGCTACCTCTCCACTTTTCTTTCTTTTCTCTTTTATTCGTCTTTTATCTGCCCTTTAACGAGTGAAGGATCCCGCTCGGCTGTCACACACCCGCACCCCCCGCCGGGCTCGGGGACCCCCGGCCACCACCGGCCCCTTCCCGGACACTTCCCCGTCAGTCAAAGGCAGAGCCGCACACCTCGGATTTGTAATTATTTATTAACTATATTTCCCATAAACAATGCATGAGCTCGGAGTGTAAGCGACAACATTTAGCGACATGGGAAGAAATCCGGGAGGGCTAATCACGGGCGAGGGGGGCAGGAAAATAAATAAGGAAACGGAAAATAAATAAATAGAAAAGAAAGAAAAGAAAAGGGAAAGGTGAGCAGAGCCGGGGGGCGACAGTGTGGTGTTTACCCTCAGCATCGACCCGAGTGTGGCAGGATAAACTGGGACCTTCTAATACATAATTTAAAGATCTTTTTCTTCTTCTTTTTTTTTTTCCCCACCTCTTTTAAAACAAACCTGGCGATGGATCCTGTCCAGCCATGGGGTTTATTGCGCGGGGATGTTCTACAGGCTTAATTACATCTTAACTTCAATATTTGGATAGTGCATTAACCGCATATATATTTAATCAGGCGGAGGCGCTCTTTCTGCGGGGGAAAGTGCTGGGGACGGGGGAGAGGTGTGACCCCCACCTTCTCCTCGGGCTGTCCCCCCACAACGTCGCCCGGGGTGGCGGGGGGGGGCTCCGAGACTCCGCCGCGCTCCCCGCCGGGAGAGACCAGCGGCGCCCGGGGCCGCGCTGCACCGGGATGCGGAGGGGTCGGAACCGGAGCTCAGGGCCTCCCCCTGCCCCCGCCCCGTCGGGGAAGCTGCCGGTCACCGGCCCCGCCGCCCGCTCCGAGCCCGGCATCATCCCCGAGCCCGTGCGCTGTCGTTTGAGAAAGGTTAAAAAGCAGGGAAAAAATAAAACTAAATTAAAAATAAATGGGAAAAGAGGGGAAACTTAGTGCTGTCGGTTGATGGATGTGGTGGAAAGCTTCTGTCAGTGCGTGGGAGGGAAGTTTTTGCCCGGCTCGGAGGGAGGGAGCGCTGGGGATGCTCCACAACGCACCGCGGTGTCCCCCGCGAGCGGGCTCGGGGGGTTGTGCGGCAGCGGTACCCCGTAAAGGAGAGAAAAATCCCATTACTGAGCGCAGCGGTGGGGAAAGGGGATGATAAACAGGGTGATGTTTAACTAAAAAGACGGGAACGACACCAATAAAATGCAAATTTAAGCTCGCCTGAAAGGGACTTGGGTTTTTTCTTCGGTATTAGATTTAAAATGAATTTGAGTTTGGGTTTGTTTGGGTTTGGTTTCTTGTTTATTTTTTACTCTTATATTTTCCTTCTCTCTTTATTTGGGTCTCTTTTACTATTTTACTTACACTTTCTATTTTTTTTTAATTGTTTCCCTCTTTATTTCCCTCCCTTTTTTTTTAAAGTTTTTAAATTTCCCTTTTAAAAACATCTCCTAATTTCCCTCTTTTCTTTCTTTCCTTTTTTACTCTGGTAATATCCCTCTTTTCCAGCACTGGGGCAGGCCGGGGTAGCTCTGGAACATCCTGCCCGGCTCCCCGCGGGGTTCGGGTGGGCTCGGCCCTGCCTGGGGCTGGGGGCTCGGCCCGGGAACGGACCTGGGCGAATGGCAAAATACAATGAAAAACAAAAAAATCCCTCCCGTCCCAAACGCCCGGCCCTAGAAGGGGGCGGCACACGGTGCTGCTCCCTCGAAGGACTTTCCCCCGCCCCTCGGGCTCCCGTGGGCGCCCCACGCCGGGACACGCGGGGCACAGGAGGCCGGGGTAGCCCAGGGATGGTGGGGTTCGATTTTCGGACCCTGCTGGACACAAGCGCGGGCATTTTGGCCTCTCAAACGCCTGCTCTGGGTCGGGGTCCCCGTTGTGGGGGGGCGAGGCGGAGGAGGGCACCCCACTGTCCCCAGTGCCCCCCTCGGTCTGCGCTGCCTCCTCTCCCGAGCGGGGCTTTGGGGGGTTCGCGTGGGTCGGGGCGGGCGGACAGAGCCCCGCAGCGGTGCAGGGGCACCCCGGAGCCCCGCGGGGAGGGGGTGGGCACGGCCTGCGCCCCCCGGGGAGCAGGGGAGAACCAGATGCTTTCGCTAACGCCTGGGAAAGGAGAAAAAAAAAATCGCTGTGAAAAACTGGTGCTTGATGGACACGAGATGCTCATCTCCTTCCCCTCATTCATCCCCACCGACACATGTCACCGGGGGAGCGGGGAGCGCTCCCCTGACGGCAGCCCGCAGCTGTCGCCTTCCCGGGCGGCGGAGCGGGGCCGCCCGTCCGCGCCGGCTCCGCATGAGAGCGGCCCATGTGCGGGGGCACCGGGCGGGGCGAGCCCGGGGCTCTATTGATCCCCGCCAGCGGCGGCCAAGCGAACCGACAGCTGCGCGGGGGGAGCGCGGCGCGCCCGCTGCGCGCCCCGACGGGGGGGAAGGATGATAGCGCGGACGCAGCCCCGGGGCTTTTAAACACCCGCAGGAGCTCCGAGGAGATGTCTCGGCCCGAGGACGGCCCTGGAATTGGCTCTCCCGGCCCGGGCAGGCTCTGCATTCCCGCCGGTCCCGGCTGCCGCGCGCGCGGAGAGGATTTGCTGCCTTCCTTTTCCTTTCTGTCTTCCAATTTATGCCTTCCCCGCTTTTTTTTTTTTTTTTTCCCCTCAAGGATGAGGAAAACAGGCGTGAAAGAGAGCGGGGGCGGTGGGTTCGGGCGAGGGATGCTGCGGGCTTCGGGGCGGGCCTCCACCACCCCCGCGCCCAGCCCCGGTTCTCGATCGTGTGTGCAACCCCGGGCATGCTCGGACCCTTCCATCCGCCGTTCCCCTCCTAATTCCCCGCCCGGGCTCAGCCCGCTGGGACGGGGAGAGGGGCGGGCTCCGGGGCCGGGAGGGGCCGGGGCCAGGCGGTGACACCTCCCCGGAGCGGTGGCTCCCGACGGGCAGCAACGCGCGAAGGAAAGAGAAACCTCGTCCTTCCGCACCGCCCCGGTACCGACCGGCCCCTGGAAGGTAAAAGGGAATTAATTTTTATTTACCAAAAAAGAAAAAAAAATAAAGAAGGTACATCCCGGTGGCCGATGCTCCTCGGCCCCGGACGTGCGCTGCGAGCGCCGGTAACGGAACCACCGCGAAGTTACCGGCGCCTCCGCCGTGCCCTCGGCGGTCGGGCGGCCCCGGGCCCGCCGCCCCCCCCCCACCCGCCCG
>VZRV01008886.1:1207302-1250897 GCA_013398115.1 Falcunculus frontatus
CGGGCGCTGCCGGAGCGGCCGCACGTGGCGGCGTGGGGGGATCGGGCCCGGTGCCCGAGCTGCGGGCGGAGCGCGGCGCTCCCGCTGTGCCCCCGGCCCGGGGCGGCCTCAGGGGTCGGGGCTTTGTCGGGGTTACCTCCGCGATCGAGTTCACCTCGGGGATCGAGCCACCTGTGGGATCGGGGATGTGCCCAGGATCGGGGTTCTCTCGGGGCTGGGGCTGCATCCGGGATCAGGCCTGTGTTAGGCTTAGCCTGGCTCGTCTCTGCAGTCTGTGAGAGCAATAGCGTCTGGTAAGAAACCTTTTAATAGTCACTGAGGAAGTTATCGTGTTTAGCAGAGGCGTTTTCCCATTTTAGTAACCATAATTTTGTTCCAGACTTCGCAGAAACCCAGACTCGTTTGGGTTGGAAGGGACCTTAGAGCCCACTCAGTGCCACCCCTGCCATGGCAGGGACACCTTCCACTGTGCCAGGCTGCTCCAAGCCCCGTCCAGCCTGGCCTTGGGCACTGCCAGGGATCCAGGGGCAGCCACAGCTTCTCTGGGGAGATCTTCATCCTGTGGTGGTGCCAAGACTGAGGATTCCAGGAGATCCCTGGAGTCCCACAGGCCATTCTGCCTCTGCCCCTCCTGCCCGGCCATTCCTTGGTGCCCAGCATTTTGCCATCCTCTGCCAGCTGGAGTGACTGTGCTTAGAGCAGATTTTGTTGCTTTGGTTATGAGCAGGAGGTTTTTTTTGCCCCCCCTCAGCCTCAAACAAACGCTCCAAGTGAGGCATTAACATTTCCAAACACACATTAAGAGCACTCAGCGATTTGAGTCGCTCGATTGCCCGAACAAAGCTAACCCTGTAATTTGGCACGGGGCGTCTTGCACATGAATGAAAGCAGGGAGGGAGGATGGTGGGATGTGTTCTCTGGGCTGCACTGCTCCGTGTCCTGGACGAGATGGGGATGAAGGAGGCCGATAACCACAGTGAAATTATTTCCTCTGTTGAGCTTTTCTGAAATGTTTATGTATTTATGTGGTTTGCATATGTAGCAAGAGGCCAAAGTGCATCTGAATTGTAGTTCTCTTCTTTTAATCTGCAAGCATGAAGTGAGTGAAGGCATTGCAGAGTCCTCCATGTGAAAAGCTGTACTTCTCAGAGAGCCTCCTGCATCCTTGGGAGGGCTTGGATGGGCTTAGTTTGTGTTCTGCTTCATGCAGGAACCTTTTCCCCCTTGCAGGAAATTATTTGTGTGCCTTTCCTGCACTTCTCAAAGTTCCTGTTCCCCTGTGCAGTGCCCTGTTGTTAAAGAGCATGAGGAGCTTCCCAGGGCTCCTTCCAGACTGGAATTCAGTTCAGTTCAGAAACCCCTTCCCTGTGTTTTTTTCCCCCCACAGCTACAGTTGCTAAAGTGATTGACAGATTTGAGGATGAAACCACGGATGACATTTTGCCTGTTGGCAATATCAGGAAAAGAGCTTCAGCCTCTCTCCTGGAAGCTGATAAGAGGTACAGTGGAAAAGCCACATCTCGGAAAGCTTTGCAGGAAGAGCTCTGGGGAGATGCTCTGTCTGAAGAAGGATCTGGTAAGAAATCTCATTTTTTCCCCTCTTTTTACTGGACTACACAAAACATGATATCAGGATGTGACTGAGCATGGCAAACCTCAGGGCCGTGTTAGAGGGCAAGGAACAGCTGCAATTAATTTGGACATTAAATAACCCAGACCTGAGCTGTTGCTGATGAACACTGCAAAGTGGCACATTTTCCTGCTAAGTAATTAACTTTTTCTTCTCATTTATAGCTGAAGAAGCATTAGATGACTGGTACAGTGCCAGTGAAGGCTCAGAAGAGGAGGACAGTGTTGGCTCTAAGGCCAGGGAGAAGCCCAGCACTGCTGGCAGTGAGCAGGAGGATGACTTGGAGGATGATGAAGAGGAGGATCCATCTGTCGAGGCCAAGGCACCAAAGTTCAGCTTCCAGAATATCACAGACTTTGAGAAGTTTGCAGAGGGGATGGATGATGCAGGGAGCAGTGAAGGGGAGGATGAAGGTGCAGATGAAGATGAAGATGATGCCAGCATGGAAGAAGGAAATGAGGAGGAGGAGGAATATGGGAGTGAAAACCACGATGACGGAAAGGAAACCAAAGAGAGCGAAGAAGATGGGGGAGTGCTGACCTTCTCCAGGGGACAGGAGTCTGAAGAAGTGGAGAAGGGCAAAGCTGTGAGGAACCAGCTAGGTTTGTGCATGTCTGCTCTGTGTTTGCCTGGCCTGTCCTCACTGGCAGAGTAAAACCAGCCGTGCTGGGAAGCCCCTCAGCGTGGTGAGGTGCTGTTAGCACCCTGCACGGGCGTGCTGCAGCAGCCCCCTGTGGGTGCAGATGTCCTGCCTGATCTGGTGTCACTGCTGCTGTAACAGCTCCTGATGTGAAGTGTATTTATCCACTGGCTTAACCAAACCAGTGCTGAATGTCCTCCTGGGACCAGTGGGCACAGGGACTTCCTGCACTGGTCCTGCTGCGATGCTGAGACCACTTTGTTCAAAATGTAACACCCAAAATGCCATTTCTTCTTGTCTGAGCTGTTAAACTATCAAACCTCCCTCTGCAGGCTGTCCTTTGGGACAGTAAAGCAAAGGGATGGTTTGATTTGTGGGTCACAGAGTCGCAGCTGGGATTTGCTTTGTCCAGAGACAGCTCGTGGCACCCATTTTGTGCTGGTCAGTGCATGCAAAGACTGCCCTGAGCAGGAGTAATGCAGCCCAAAGGAGAGGGCCTGAGCTGGCAGGTCCTTCACAAGGAACAAGTGCTCTGGCTTGCTAACTGATTCTTTTATTTCCTTTTTGTTGTGAAGCCGTGTGGGATCAGCTGATGGAAGGGAGGATCAAGATGCAGAAGGTGCTCGTGACAGCCAACAGGCTGCCCCAGCCAGACACCTACCCCAGGTTCAGGAAGGAGGGAGGACAGGACTTTGACAACGCTGTGGAGAACTGTAAGAGCTCTTTAATCTTTCTCCTTTGCTCAGACTCTTATAAACACTTGGTTTGCTTGTTGCTCTTCAGAGCTGGGATGCTTTATCCAGAGACACCTTGTACCAGTTTTGTGCTGGGCCAGTGAATGCAAAGGTTTGCCCAAAGCAGGAGTAATGCAGCCCAAAGGAGAGGGTCAGTGCAGTTAAATTCCAGCTTGGAGCTGCTTCACCTGTTTGTTTCTGAGAATCACTGCTGATGGCATTGATCTGCTGAGAATTGTAGTAGATTCTCCAACATGAGTTAATAATATGCAGGCTCCAGTTGATAAGTGCAAAGTCCTGGCCTTCAGAGTGCTGTGGGTCTGCTTAATTTTTATTTTTTAAGGTGTTTAAAAAACACAAAAGGTGTTTAAAAAACACCTTTTTTCTGGCCTTGAGGTGAATGCACAGGGAGAGAGATGCCTGGGTCATCAGACATGACCCTGAATCTTGCCCCTGCAGCAAGTTTGGGCTGTGATCCTCAGGCTCAGCCCTGCCCAGGACGTGGCAGCAATCAGCTTACCTTCAGTCACAGCAGGTGAGCTACTTTCTGGTTTAAAGTTGGCTCTGCTGCTTTAAGTGAAGTGATTAAGGACAAAAAGGCAAACTCCCACCAATCCTGTGCTGACCTTTCAGTGGAACACACGTTATTAATGTCCTTAATGAGATGCATTACAAACTGCCCCAGCTCCATGTTTCATTACAGGTCTGAGATGCAATATCATTAAAGACCTTTAACAGAAACAATGGTTGACATTTTGATATTTCCCATAAGCAAAATAGATCCAAGAACATGGAGTGTAATGTCCCCAGTGCTGCAGAGGCCAATCCCTCAGTTGTGCAGAGCTCTGGGGGAAACTCCACTGCTAAAAACTGCTCAGTGATCCCCTCCTCACCTTCTCCTCATCATCTGGGCAGGGAAGTTGTAGGAGTTCACTGTGATCCTCCTCATAGCTTGGGTTTGTGTTCTGCAGTTTGTCTGTGGAGACACTGAGAGCACAGAGCTGGAGTGACCTGGGCAGTGTTAGCAGAGGAAATGCTCAGGCTGAGTTTAGGAACATGCTCAGGAAATACTGAGTTTAGGACCATTCTGCTGCTGTACCTACATTTGTTGTACGTGATGTGCCCCAGCCTTGGACAGGATTTGGGATAATCATGGCGTGGACAATGTTTTGGACTGGATGATGCTCTCCTTTCAGGGGAGCCTCAGCACTTCTGTCCAAACCCACAGAATAAATCTGGCACATTTTCATCACCTTCATTGAGCAGGAGGAAATGATTTGGTGTTCAAGTTGCACAAAGGAGTTGGTGCCAAAATCCCAGACTCTGGGTGAGCCCTGCAGGATGCTGAAGTCAGGAGGCTCCCAGTGCTCTCAGAGCTCCTGGACAAGAATGTTTCCAGTGATTTTTCCCAAATCCTTCCATTTCTCGTGAAATTTCTGCTCTGTGCTCAGAGGAAGGCTGAATTTTTTGAATTGGAAAATGGTCCTTTGTGTATTTTCCTCTTGGGTGTCTCCTACTCAGGACAACCCTGTTGTGGTGCTGGAATTCCCTAAGGGCTGGAGTATAACTGTGTTAAAGAGTAGACAGCAATTCTCCATCCATTTGCAGTTTTAAAGCCAAACCTGAGTGAAAATGGCAAGGCCATGCTCATTTTCCAGATTGTGAGACTGGAGGTTACAAAACCTCAAGTGTTTAATTTATTATTTTTGTAATCTTTTATGATTTTTTTTTTTTTAATGTTACAACGTGCTTTGGACAACCTTAGATTCCTGAGATCTCAGGTTCTGGTAGATGATTTACTGCAAAATTGCTTATAAATTGAAGTAGAAAATGTTTTGCAGACCTGGCAGCTTTCAGGCTTCACACCCATTTGTCACCCAGCATTTCCCTTTGTGTATAGAACAAGAATTAATTAGGCTGCACTGCAGGAAAAGTTTATGGCCATAATTTATATAGGATGAATTTCTTTTTAAAGAGACAGCATTGCTTTGTTTGTGCTGTCTTACTTTTATTTCCCTTTTTTTGTTGTTGTTGAGTTTTTTCAAATCTTTAATTATATTCCAGATTTTTTTCTGTCACCCTTTTTACATACAAATGGGAGACCAAACTGTGGTCGTGGAGCTCGTGTTTATTCCTGTTTTGCACCCACTGAGAAAGTCTGGATGGTTTTTAGTGCTGAGATCAGAGTGGCTGAGCTCTGAAGGCAGCACAAATGCCCAGTGTTTAGTGCCCTGCACACACAAACCCTCCCAGCTCACAATTCCAAGGTGCTGCTGCCTGGAGTGGGCTGTTCCTCCAGGACAGATTTGTATTCCCCTGCTCTGCATCTTCCAGTCTGGTCCAGGGCTTGAGATGTTGCCTCTGTTTGGGGTCTTGCACGTTCAATTAATGTTTTTCATAATCAATGCAAGTCAGAATTTGCAATCTGCTCCTGATTTGCACATTAAAGAGACCCATTAATTAAAAATTCCAATCCCTGGCATGTTCCCGCAGGATCCCTGCGTTATTTACATAGAAAAGGAGTGCAAGGTGCAAGTTTCTGTGCTGTGTCTGTGCACAGATTGCAGGCCTGCCACTCATATTTCACTGTGCTGGGAGGTTGGAAGGGGATCTCCTGAAAAATTGTCTCCAAAAATCACCTCAAGGGCAAGGAAGAGGCAAAGTAGAGGTGGAATAAACGTTGGTGGAGCCACATCCAGTGTCAGGAATTAAACAGTTCAGGGTTTGGGGCTTGTTGTGTTAAATCTTGATAGAGTGACCAAAAACCCACAAGTAATTGAGGGACAAGGGGGTAACAAGGGCTTTAAGGAATTAAATCTCTTCATCCTCAAAGGCCCTGGGCTTCTCAGTACAGACCTGTAGCTGTGTTGCTTTTTCTTTATAATTCCAGTTAAAAATACTAAACTGGGAATGTTTCAGTGGCTAATACTTTATGCTTTTCAAAACCAGCTGGGAATTCCAGCTTTTTAAATAGCAGATTGTGTTATTTTCTTGTTATAGTTGGTGAGATGAGTTAAAAATGTACAGAAACCCAGGTGAGGGAGTTTCTTGCCAGAAACTGGTGGAAATTGCAGGACTTTAAAGGGAACAAGTGGCTGTGTGTGTTTTCACAAGTGTATGCTTTGCTTTTCCAAGAGTTCAGGGGGTCCCTGAAATGTAAACTGCTCACTGCGTTTTTGTGGCGTTTTGGGTTTTTTTTTTGTCTTTGACTCCATCTGTCAGTGGATTGAGAGAAAATACCAGAATCCCACATTTCTATTCCTCAGCATAAGCTGCAGATAATTTCAAGAAATGGAGGAAGTAGTGGGTTTGGTAAAAGGAGATATGCAGGGTGTGTGGGGATGGATTTGCTCAGTGGAGGAACAAAAGTGGGGACAACAAATATTCACTTATTTACACTTTGGAGAGCTGTGGTGAAGTTTCACCGGGGTTTGTGATCAGTAATAAAATAAACCTGGACAGAGTGTATTAGATACAAATGGGAGACCAAACTGCAGTGAGTAATTTTAGATAAAACCCAGTCTGCTGTAGGTACCAGAGAACCTGTTCCACTTCCTGGGAGAGAGGATGTGCCTGGCAAAGCATCCCCCTCTCCCCCTCACCTGGGCACACACAGGTAGGGAACAGCTCTCTGATGAAATGTGATTTACTGACCCAGGCTTGGAATTTTGAAGGGAAGCCTGCAGGACTCAGCTGCCAAGAATTCCCTCGTAATTTTGTTATCACCTCCATTCCTGGATGGCTTTTAAAAGTCCAATCTATCCACACCTCCATCTGGAGATGTTAATGCATTAATACAGAGCAGGGTGAGTGTCACAGGGAGGGGGAGGAACTGAGGCACAGGCAGATTACACAGTTTCCAGAGGCATAGAGCAGTTACAGGATTAATTGGTGCTAGGCGAGATCATGGACTTAAATATATTCTTGCTTTGAAGATTTCACTGGGAGCCTGCACAAATGTGTGACAGCAGAACTGGGTTTCAAGCCTGAGTGTAAATTATTGTGATCAGATCTAGCCCACTTAAAACTGGTAGTTCATTTTAATTGAATTGTATTAGTCTGGACACTTTATGAATACAAAAAGCGTCGGCCCTGACAATTCATGCAGGGCTGAAATGTGATTTAAATGGATGTGGATGCAGGTGTCCCCAAATTTCACCTCTCCTCTCTGAGCTCGTGGAGAATCTGTTCAACTCTTTTTGGGACTGAGCCAGAGCCTGTTGACATTAATGAAGACTCTTCTCTCAGCTGAAAGAAATGAATGAGTCAGACCCTCTTTTCTAAATTTTGTGCCTTTCAGCTTGTGCTGTTCAGTACTTTTGAGCAGAATTGTTGTCTCCTTCTCATGTTATGGGTGTGGTAAAATGATTTAATAGGTGATGTCCATAGCCATGTGTGTTGTTCAGTGGTGATGTCTGAGGTTTATTTGAAATCAGGCTTAAATTTTAGTGCAGGAAATGCTGGGGCAGCCCCTGGTTGGTGACCTGACCCCCCTGAACTCCAGCCCGTGGGATTGCATCACACTCAGACAGCTTTGCCCACACCTGAGTTTCTCAAGATTAATAGCTAATTAAACTGAATTTAGCTAAATATTTGTGCATGTTAGTCTGTGTACTGCACAAACAAGATGCAGGGAAACAAAGGCTTTAAAAGTGTCCAGACAAGCGTGTGCAAATGTCAGCTAACTCGGATTAATTGGCAATTGGGTACCTTGAGATGGAAACTCGGGGCTTGTCATGATAAATATAATTAATGGCCTGGTATTATGTGGGGAGGTCAGTCTGGATGGGCTAATGTTCCTTTCTGGCCTTAATATCCAGATATAAGTATGAAATTTCACATTTCCTCTTCCTTTCTCCCCCTTGCCCGTGTACTTGGGGGACTCTGGGCTGGCAGAGGCAGCAATGTGTGCTGTCAGCTTCTTTGCATTTACAGTAATGTAAAACATCAGTTTTTATAAATCTCATTTTTGCCAGCCCCGTCCCCTCCCTGGTTTGGGCTGATATCAAAAGATGATGGTTGAGGCGAATCAGCAGAGCATGAACTTCATGGAAGTGTTTCTCTTTCTCTCCTCCTCAGCTTTCCCCCTCCCCCAGTCCCCTCTAATAAACCCCTGAATACCCAGCCTTTATTCTGTTGTTGCATCCAGTTATTTTCTTTACTTTTAGCAGACTCATCTGTGTCTGATCCTGTTGTCCTCCCTGTCAGATGCAGTAATATTGGAGTGAAAGGGCTCTATCGAGGCTGTTCTATAACTCTTTGGGAGTGAGCTGAAGCTCTGGTGTGGAGGGGGGTGCAGCCCTGGCTCCTTTGTGCCAAGGGAATACAATTTTCCCCTCTGCAAAGGCTGTTGCATCATTTGCATTCCAATGGAACCAGCAAACTGGGCTTGGGTGTGGAGCAGACCTCTGCAGTGGGCAGCAAAGTCGGCCCTTTTCCTGCTGTCGTTTGATAGAATTCCCCAAACTCGCTGTTTCGGGAAGCACCAAGGGAGTGTTGCTGCCTTCGTTTCCTAAATTTGGACGGATTTTACCTGTGCTTTGTGGCTGGGATTGAGCTGAGGTCTGTGAGCAATGCAAATGTAACCACAGCACCTGGATAAATCCACCTTTAGCCTATCGTTGAGTCTGGGCTGGCTCTTGGAGCTCCTGTCTGAGGCTTATCACACAGGATTACTCCTTTTATTTCTGAGCCACGTTGATTTGGGGCCCCAGGACACTGAGGGGTGCCAGGCCAGAGCTGCTGGGATCCTTCCTGCCCCACATTGTTCCTCCTGAGGTTCCTTCCACTCTGGGAATTACACCCAAGCTGCTGTCCAAAGCCCCATGTCTTAAGATGTGATACCTGGAGGAATTCCCCCGCCTTCTCCTGGCTGGGAACGTCGTTGTGCTGCTGGGAATATAGAGCAAGCTCCAAAAGTAATACTGACAGACTTCAGAATTATGATACACTGGAGCTGCGGCGTAATTCTTTGTTGAAGAAGTTAGAGGCCTAAAATGTTAAGGCTTATTGTTATTCCGAGTTGATAATCTCTGCCTTGCTTTAATAATTTTTCCTCATGCCTGGATAGCCTGCGAGTTGCACAATAATCACTCACACAGCTTTGTAATCAATGCCCAAAGTAATAGGATTCCGCTGGCCAACGGCAATTAATAAATTTGTGTCTTTTTTAAAACACTAGCAAGTCGGGCCTGAAATACGACTGACTGGCTTTCCTCATTTGCATATTTATTGCAGTGGAAAAATTCTTGCCGAATGATTGATGTTGAGCCTGCCTCTTGAATTCCAAACAGCACATTATTATGAAATGAAAAATGCCGGCCATACAGTTGATTAAAGTTGAAGACAGTGGAATCGGTGTTTTTTAAGATTGTGGGAGAATTAAAGGCATATTTTAATAGATGTTGACAAGAAGTGAACTAACAAAAGCAAAGCAAAGGATTTGCTTGAAAAGATTTAATCAAACGTGTTTGGTGGGGGATTAATTGCTGGGGATGACGAGTGCAAGTGGCTGGCTGCTGGATGTGAATGGGGAGCATTGTTCCGAGGCCAGAGCGTCGAGGGCCATTTTGACCTGGAGTTTAACTCCTGTCCCACAGCCCTTGGAAGGGAGGGAGCATTCCCCCGAGTGCTGGGATAAAGCTGGGTACCTGCTGGAGAGACTCCTCCTTGTGTGCAGTGCTTAGAATGAGAGGTTGGATTCCTCTCCTCCTCTCGGTTTGCGTGGTGTGAGCGGTGTGGGGGTGACACGGACACTCCGTGGGGACACGGGGGCTCTCTGAGGTGGCAGGGGAACGCTCCCAGGCTCGTGCAGCTCAGCTTTTGCTCTGCATCCCCTCGTTCTAGCGCCAGCTTTTCTGTGTGAGCACCTCCCCAGCCTGTGGAGGTGCAGGGAGAATGGAAAGCTTGATGATATTCCTGTGATGCCAGATCCTCAGCTTTAATTGAGGGGAAAAAATCCTTAATTTCCAGCTCTGAAGTGGAGCTGTGTGCTAGGAAGGTGGTGGTTCCTGCTGGTACATCCCAGGAAGGATGTTCCTGTGTTTGGATACAGGCTGTGGGAAGCACTGCAGGTGCCACATGGAGGGAAAATCCTGGGAGGTTTCCCTCAGCTTTAGGATTTCCTCCCTGACCCGTTGCAGTCTGAATCTGCTGGATGGATGTAGCACGGACAGGGTGGAGCAGTTTGGGGAACCCCAAGGGGTGGCTCTGTGAACCCATCACCCTCCAGATCTGCTGGATGGATGCAGCAGGGTCAGGCAGGGTGGAGGTGCCTGGTGGGGCAGTTCTGGGAGTGCCAGGAGCTGGCTCTGGGAATGCTTTGGAAAGCCTGGCCTGGAGGCTCCGGGGTTTTTCCATGGATTCAGGGTCCCTGCGTGCGGCCCCACGCAGCTGCTGGGGAGGGTGAAATGAGACCCCGTCTTAAAAGTCATGGAAAAGAGTGCAGGGCTGTTCCTGCGTGGGAAGCTGTGGGAATGCCAGGCTGGGAGCATGGATGAGCACAGAAGCCCCCTGGCAGCCCACCCCCACGTGCAGGGCATGGATTCCCTGGCAGCTCTGGGATCAGTCCCTGCAGCCGTGTCCCCCCTCTCCCAGGGGGTGCCAGCAGCACGGGCCAGTTTGTCCATGGCCACGGGCATTGACAGAATTGATTTTGTGTGGTTTGAGAGTAGCAGGACAGATTTCATCTCTGGTGGGTCTGCTGACACTTTGATACATGGCAGTGCTATCCCTGAGTGCAGCTAAATACTCCAGGGCTGCTCCCAGCCTGGGCAGAGGGCTGGATAAAACGAGGATGTGTGAGGGAGTATTAAGAGAAAGGCACACTTTGATTTACTGGTGCTGGCTCCCAGCGTTCTGGGGGGATTGATCTGCTGCCTGCTGGATCTGGAACAACTTTTTCCCTCCTGGACACAAAATGAAGGGGCTTCTGTGGGCTCTTAAAAGTGACTCTTCCAAGGTGGTGTCTCACCACAGACACGCTGAGTCCCATCCAAGCTGGAGGTTATATTCCAACCACTCCCGTTGTGTCCTTGTTTCAGACAAGGAGCAGCATTACAAAAATCCTGCTGGGGGTAGGAGGGTCAGTCAGTGTCCAGCCTCCTTTCAAAATGTGACCCAGTTTGCATCCATGAAACAGTTTTGGTTTGTGCTGCCTTCATTCACAAACGGGGCCAGGCTCTTCCCCAAAGGCAGACAAGGGCTTCAGGGGGAAGAGAAGATGGAGAGGAGACTGGGAAGAAAACAGTCCCTTCTGGAATTAAATGTGAAATGGATAGGGCAGGGCTGGGTGGGAAGAGAGCAGGAGAGGTGACACTTGGCTTCTGAAGTTGAGTTTACAGCACACTTAAGCAGCCAACAGTAAAAATGAGAATGCCATCCAATAATGCTATTAAATACACAAGAACTGAGAACAGGGAAATTACCCAGCTGTAAGAGGCTCGTGATGAAGCCACTGCCTGGAATAATTAGCCCTCCCACCTGGTTAGACACACGGTCATTGTCTTCCCTGCCCTCTCCAGCCCCTTCACTCCAAGTAAAATTGCTCCCCATCCCCACTTCTGTTGGGGTCTGTATCTCATAGCCTGGGGCAGCTTGAGCCTGTCTTTATTTCCTTGCCTGCTGGCCGTGGCCCTGCTATACCCCAGAAGAGCTGGAGTGCTACTCCAGTTGTAATTGCCAGGATCAAAGCTGCCTGGGGTGCATTAGCACTGCTGCTGGAGGAGAGGCAGCGGGGAGAAAATAAACAGTTTGGGAAGCTCTGGGGACATTTGGCTGCGTTGCAGGCAGTGGGAAGGATTTTGCTGGTGTAAGCTGTGCACTCAGGCTAGGGTGGGGGCACTTGGCTTCTGCAAGTGATGCTTTAGCTGCAGACACCTACAACAAATGCATTTTTAAGGGCTTTTGTCTGTCTGTCTGGTGGAATTGTTTTGATGCTCGCACACGTCTGATTTACAAGTGCAGCAAACCTAATCCGTTAATAGGTTTATATAGAGGAGTTGTCAGAGTGTATCTATAATGAACCACGGGCTCAGGGAGGGCGAGTTCCAACAGCTGATCTGCAACAAAAATCTTAAAGCATCTTCTCCTTGACACTGCTGTTACCGAGGTCAGGCCATAATTTATCTGAAGGTGGTGACAACTGAGCAATATCACAGTGGTAACACGCGGGAGATTGAGACCTCTGAGTGTCTGGGCTGATTTCTGCCTCTGTCTGCCTGAGGAAGATTTGCTGTTCACTCTACCCATGATCTCTGTGTCCCCCACTGAAAAGCAGAAATAAAGGAAAAAAATGGAGTGGGGAAAAGTTCTCCCTGTTCCTTTGTGCCGTGTGCAAGGGAAGATTGGGGAGTTAAGCAGAGCAGCCCCACTGGCTCCGTGGCAGAGGAAGCACCAGGAGAAGCTCTGGGGAAGGTCCCACCTCCTGCTCTCCACACAAATCCACGTGCCCTGTCAGCCACAGTGAGTTCAGTTTAGGTTTTTGGGTAGGGGTGTGCCAGGTGTTTCACCAGGGAGAGCTGGCCCTGTGGTTGATGTGCAAAGGGACAGTTTGTGCGGGCCTGGGCAAACATTTATTTTCTGTCCCAGAGTTCTGCAGGGAGGCTTGGGGGTTGCCACAGAAGAACTGCTTTTAAAGAGCAGATGTTGTGGCAGTGTGCAGTTAACCTGGCCCACAGTCAGGAGCTGTGTGTCCTTGGAGAACTCCCAGCCATTGGAGCAGACACTGCATGGATACAGGAAACTGTCAGCTGCAAAAACCCTTGGATACACAGCATCATCTCCCTTCAGGATTTGTGTGTGTGAACACCCTGGAGTGCAACTGCTCATCCCGATAAAAATCACATTCACACCACGTATTGATCAATTTACACCCCTCCACCCCATCTTTTCTTCCCTTTCTTTCTTCCTGAGGGTCTCTTGGCCTGCAGTTCTGCTCTTCTGATCAGAATCTTCTCATTAAACTCACCAGGTCATGGTTTAAAGTTTCCCCCATAGGTCAGATCTTGTCCCTTGTGTCTCTTGCTCTGCAGGTTGTAAAGCCCTGGAGGCCTTGCTGAAAGTGCTGGTGGAACTTCAGGATGAGCTGCTTTATCAGTACCCAGGCACGAGGCATCTGGTCGATGGAAAGCAAGCGAAAACTGAGAGGTAAATGCAAAAAGAGATAAAATCTTTCTGAATCCTTTGGTCTCCAGCAAACAGGACAATGCACAGCCTTCCTGACCACCCTCACCCTGCTGCTCTCTCAGTTGCTGCTGTGCCTGGGTGTCAGACACTCTGTTATTTGAATTCCTTCTGCCTTGTGGGAAGTCTGGTTTGTGGTATTCCTGATGATAGAGCAGGGGCTAAACCATGGGGAATTTAACAAAAGTATCAGTGTGGTGTGGGCTGGTCCTGGAGGGGCCATCAAGGGCTCACACATTGCCTTGGAGAGGGGCAGGGTGTTTATCCTGCCTGGTTTTGTTCCAGCGAGGATGAAATCCCGAGCAGCAGCGATGAGGAGCGAGTGGAGAAGGCTCAGGAGAAGAGGAGGAGCCTCCCCAAACGGAAGCTGAAGTTTGAGGAGTACCCTGAGTTCATAGCCAAGCGCTACAGGGACTTCAGGAGCTACAGGAACAGTATCCTGCAGAAGTGGCACGACAAGACAAAGCTGGCAACTGGCAAAATGGGAAAGGCAAGGCCTGGTTTGTGTGTGCTGACATGGCTCTCGTGGAGCAGGGATCTGGGGAACACGTTCAAACTGAAAAAGGGGAAATTTGGGTGGGATACACAGAATAAGTTGTTCCCTGTGAGGGTGGGGAGGCCCTGGCACAGAGAAGCTGTGGCTGCTCCTCGATCCCTGGAAGTGTCCAAGGCCAGGTTGGACATGGCTTGGAGCCTGGGATAGTGGAAGGTGCTGCCCATGGCAGTTTTTGTGTTCTCTCAACCAGACACCCCATCCAGCAGCACATAAGCTCCAGGAAAATGCCACTGTTGCCGCTGCATGAGCTGTTTGTGGTTCCTACCAGAAGCAGGGCCCTCTGAGGCTCTCCTCCTCCACGAAGTGTACGCTTTAATACAATGGGTAATCATTTCACCCAGAGATCCAGGGTCTCCTCACATCTCTGAGCCGGTATTAATCATTGAGAAGTTAATCTGAACCAGAACAGCAAAGGCATTTTATTAAGCCAGGCGTCAACTTGCCTCAGGTTGGGAAAGGGAGAGCGAGGGAGAAACAAATAAAAAATCCTCGCCGAAATCCCTGCAACGAGCCCCAAACCTCCTCCTGCTAGAACACTGCTTTTCCAGCGACGTGGAGAGCTGGAGGAGCCCTGGGGAGGGGCTGTGAGCAGTGTCTGACACTGGTTGATGCCGTGCAGGGCTTCGGAGCCTTGGAGCGCTCGGTGCTGGCGCAGATCGATCACGTGCTGATGGACAGGGAGCGATTGCTGCGGCGCACCCAGACCCGGCGCTCCGTCTACACCGTGCTGGGCAAGCAGGAGCAGCAGCCTGCCCCAGCCCCTCAGCCTGGGCCTGAGAACTCGGTAAGGGGGATGTTTGTTTCTCTTGACTCGTCCTGGGAAGCTCTGCAGAGCGATCTGTGCGAGCCTGTGCTTGTTTGTGAGAGATGGATGGAGGAGGAGGTGTCTGAGTGTTGGTTCCTGGAGTGTGATGGGTGAGGAAAGGCATTTAAATTCCAGTTTTGTGGTGGTTGCATTATCTCCTGTCCCAGTTCCTGGCAGGGGAAAGCAAGATTTGGGCTGGGATTGTGCCCCTCCTGTGCTGCAGGAAGTGATGCTCACTTAAATCTGATTTTTGAGCTAGTGGCAGCACAACTTGGTTTTCACTCTGCTGTTTAGAGTCTTTAACCTAGAAAGTCCCTTTTAAAATCCTACTGCATATAACCTACAGAATACGTTAGTAGTGAGCCCGTTATTAATTTAGTATTTAAGAATGAATAAATACTCAATTCTGAGAGATCAGGTAGAATTACTGCACTTGCAAGATGTATTTTTGCCATTACATTAAAAATATCTGTAGTATTTTGCCAGAAAGACTTTGCACAGTCCTATTTATTTCCCAGTAAAGGCATCATAAATCTATTTTGGCATTGGCAGCGTTTCTGCCTTGCCTTTAAATGTATTCCTGGTCCTTAAAAGCTTGTTATATTGGGAGTTTTTCCCCATTCCTTCATATCATCAAGTGTGTTTACAAGCTGCTGCACGTGATGTCTCTGGAGTTAGGGACAGAAGTGTGCAGATGTGAGCTCTCAGTATTTCCTTGATGCTTCCAGGAAGTCCTCCCTCCCTCAGATTCCAACAGGCACCTGAAGGACATTGATGAGGAGATATTTGATGATGATGACTTTTATCACCAGGTAGGTGATGGTGAATGTGTGTTGGAATTATGGCTCCACTTGGTTTTTAATACTTACAGAGAAAATGCAGCTGGTTCTCTGCTCTGTATTTCTCTTTACCTGTGAAACTCAGGTACCTGTTTTAACACCCAGAATCTCTGCGAGTTCCTCAGGGGGCTCTGCTCTCAAGTTTTTGTTGTAGGGCTGTGTGAGCTTGAAGTTGCAGTGTGGATGTAAACTTGCTGCTGGTGCTTGAGTGTGTCAGGGCTGCAGGAGGAGCTGTGCCTGCCCTTGGGGAACGTGGCTACACCAGAGAAAAGGCTCTGAATTCTCTGAAGGTGACTGTTCTCTGTGGGCAGAGCCCCCTTAGGAAAAACAATCCCAGCAGATCCTCAAAAGCACTGAAGTTCCTCTTGTCTCAGCCTAAATCATCTCATTTACCCACTGAATGGGAGAGCTGCTCTGGCACTTCTCTTGGAATTGGGCCAGCTTGGATCCAGGCCAGTTATTCCCTTTATTTGCAAAATTCTTAGAAGCAAGGAACCTGCAGCCAGTGCAGGGAAACACCGAGTTTGTAGTTTATTTCATAAAGATAGTGCCAGCTTTATGAAAAACAGGAATTGTCACGTATTGAGGAATTTGTCACTGTAAGTCCTTCCCTAGTGCATGAAAACCTCTGTCTGCTTTGATGATCCACACGCAGCCTGAACTTCAAGACTAAACAAATGTCATTGTATCACTGGAAAGCCAGGAATTTTTGATGTGAATAGTTATTAGAGTGGCCAGTAAAGTGTTAGGGGAGTAAAAGAGAGCTGTTGCCATGTGAGGATGCCAGGCTCCAAGTGGCGATGGGAGAGGGCCTGTCTTGTTGGCAGCAGGGATTGAAGGGGCCAAATCTGTTGAGATAATGCTGAGATAGAATTTGGGGTCCAGGTGGACCAGAAGCTCAGCTTTGGGGGCAGATTGGACCCTAAGAACACAGAAGAAATGAAGTTGGTATCGCAAAATCATGGAGTGGAGAAATAGCTGAGATTGACAGTCCAAGGACCTGGGCAGAGAAGGTGCTTCTTGGCCATGAAATGTTAAATTTTTAAAAAGTACATAGCAATAGATGAATGTCCCCATCTTCCCCTCTAATAACTGTAACTGTGCTAAATCGTGATTTCAGAAATATGAGCAGGCCCAGCTTAGCTTCTCCCCTCACTGGTTAATTGGGGTGCTGGGGTTAATCTAAATTAAAACTTAAACTAATAGAGGTCATTGAGGGAAGAGAATCACCTGAGTAAAACAAATGGGTCTGCCAGGCACAACTGTATCTTGGCCATTTCCCAAGAGGGAAGTGGCAGCAAATTGGAGTTGTTGGAGGCCTGGGCAGAGGTGAAGGATGGGTGCCAGGGGCTCGCTGCGCGGCCCCTCCGGAAGGAAGCGCTCCAGATTGCATTCCCTGCTGCTGCAGCTGTGGGAGCAGGACCAGCCAGCAACATCTGGCAGCACAGCCGGCCATGGGTGCCACTTTGGGAACCCCACGGACTGGAAATATGGTGCTTAGGCTGGTGCAGGCTTTAATCACTTCCCAGTCCTTGGCAGCGGCTCCGACAGCTTCTCCCGGCCTCGTACATCACACACAGACATCTGCTGAGCCGCCAGGCAGATGCACATCCATTTTCCTCTCTTGCTGGGGTTTTTTGGATCTCCCTCCCTTCTTCTCTTCCACCCTTCTCCTCTCCTCCCATCCCCAAAATGCTTCCTGGGAGGGAGGCTCCGTGCAGATCCCCGGTGTTTGTGGGGGTGCCCGTGCCTGTTCTCTGCCCTGGTCCATGTCCCGTGCTCGGTGGGATTTGGCAGAGCTTGGAGCTGAAGGCAGTTCAGGGATAAGGCTGAGGAAAATGGCTCTGTGTTTTCTGTCACCTCCCAATTAAATTGGATTCATAAAGTGCTTTCCTTTATTTGTCAGGGCGCTAAGCTGGAGCTGAACATTGCATTGAGAGCAGGGAGAGCGCAGCACAATGGAGCTGACAAGGCCCTCAATGGCTTTGCTTTCACTGGGTCATAACTGAGCAGTGCTTTTGTGCGTGTGTGTGATTGCATGTGGGGATGGAAATAAAATGCAGGAATGGAGCTGGTTCTCCAGGAGTGATCAGCACCGAGCTGAGGGTGCTCACAACCTCTGACCCCTGTGCACAGCACTGATTGCAGCGTGCATTTCAACACCTGCCTCTCCTTCCCGTTTCAGTTTGCATCCAGACTTTCTTTGGGATCCTTTTTGTTCTTCTAAATAGTATTTTATAGTTATTAATTTATTTTGGTTACTGCTTAAAAGGTAAGCATTCGGATAAAGAGCAGCCCTGGAAAGCAGCTTCCTCTATGTGTCAGTGTGAAATTAGGCAAGTAAAAATGAGCAAGATTTGATGAATGTGCACAAGTTAATGATAACAGAATAAGTAGCTATACTGTTTTATTATAGATTATAATAAAAAGCTCTTTAATTAATCTGTTTTTCTTCTGGAAAAACAATTTTCTTGTCCAGGTCTTAATATTCAGTAGAATTCAGCAGGTGGGTCTGGTGGAATTTTGTGATGATTCAGGATTTAACTCTCTTCTGCCTGTTCATCCCACTTTGCCTTTTCTCCTATTCTTCACTAGTTTTGTAAGCAGGTACAATTTTTATTGTCATGGCCGATATTGGATGGAGATGGAAAGCTGAGCTGAATAATGCAGTGAAATATTTTTATTTGGCTTGCACTGGGTGGGAGTAGTTAAAGTGTTTCAGAAGGTTCCTCATTACTGGCAGCAGTGAGAGGCTGGAGCCCAGCTCCTTTTCCTTTAAATTCTCCTTCATACGTGGTTTTTAGGGAAGAAAAAGGCTTTTTATTTTTAGAAGTCGTATTTACGTAGCATTCATTACAGCTGATATTGCAGCATTAAGACTTAAAATTCCAGCCTGCTACCAGGGAGCTGCTGCTCTGACATGCTACAGTGGAGATTTTATTGTTAGGTTGAAATACTCCTCTGGTAAAGGAGAGAGTGGAAATTGGTTTATTTCCAACAGGAATTAGGTTAGTGTTCATATGCTAAGTGTTCCACTGGTAGCAGCTCTTCCCAGAACAAATGTTCATCACTGCTGGCAGCAGGTATGCCTAAGGAGAATTGGGAATATGCATAATCCCTTTTTTCCTCTGCTCTCCTGCTCCCTCCTCCCCTGGTTTTGGTTGTGTTGTGTCGTGTGTCACTGCATTTTGGGACAGCCCACGGCCACCAGCCCTGTGTACCCCTGGTCTGTGGGCACCAGAGAGGAGCCAGAGTGGAGGGGGAACATCCAAGGAACACCAAAGCCTTCCAAGAGGAGTTCTCATCCCTCCACAGCTGGGATTTTCCCCCAGGGTCAGCATCCTTAAATCCCACTGTGTGACTCTTTGGAAAACTTTACTGTTGGTGTGAATTTCCCCTCGTGTCCCCAGCAGTTTCCTGGCCCCACTGTGTGGGTTCCTCTCCCAGGAATCTGATAATGCCATAAACAGGGAATGACCAATGCAGAGAACTATTAAAAGTCAGTGATGGTGAAGAATAGAGAGAAGGCTGGCTTTGTGACAAGCTGGTTTACCTTAATTAAACCGGTGAGTGATTAATATGGACAGCTGATCTTGTGGCTTTAATGAGATGCATTTAGAGTTTTGTGTGAATAAGAGATGTCTCGAACCATCCCACAGGTTAATGGCAATACAATACTCTTATCACAGGCATGTATCTTTCGAATGGCTGGGTGGATGGTTAATAACACATTTTAAAGCTTGATTTGGAACTTCTCTTAATGGGTTATTAGAAAATAGGCAAATCTCTGCATCTTGCACAAACCTGAATTTGAATAAAGTGGGTTTTAAAAAGAGACTGTCCAGTGATTTCAGCATGCATTTTAGGCGTTTATATGTAGATTGAAGAAAATTAAGTTTTTAAAAAGCATTTTAAGGGGGTTTAAAATAATATTTGAGCTGCAAACTTAAATTTTCTCTGGTGTTGGTAGAAATCCAAATGTTGTGACACATTTGCTGCTGAGAGGGAGCTGGAAAGGGGATCTATAGATGGACTTTTTTTTAAAATTTGATTTGCTCTGTAAGGTCTAAGACAAGTGAGCGTTTTGTCACGAGGCTGATTTCAGCTCTCCTTAGCTCTTTGTCTCAACTGGAAATTCTTAGGGTCTGCAAATCAGAAAGGTCACCGAGTGTAGGATTAGAAACACTGATAGATAGTGCATGAAAATGAGGCCTAACCTCTAAAATGAAAATTGACCTCTAAAATGAGAAATGAGTCTCTCTTACCCTTGGCCAACACCCTGATGGCATTTCCAAATCCCTCTAATTCTGTGCAGTGGATTTGGTGTGCATCTCCCAAACTGGCACCGAGGGGAGCTCCTTCAGGGGGGTTCTTTAGGAAGCACTTTCCTGGTTCCAGCAGGAATCTTGCCTTTTCTTTGGTGTCAGCACAGGTTTTGGGTTCAGCAGGAGGCGTGCAGGAGCTCTCCTGGCAAACATCAGCACTTCTGCCAAGGAGAATCCAGCTGGCATTGCCAGCTTCCCTCTGCTCCCACAGTTTGTCCTGCTGGTCCCAGCTCTTGGGGCTGGGAGCTGAGCTGTGGGACGTGGCTGTGCTTCCTTTGCAGTCCTGTTTGCTGCCCTGGGACACTGAGCTGAGGTTCTGCAAGTTCAGGGAAGAGGTGAAGGAGGGAAAGCAAAACAGGATCTGTTTCAAATCAAAGCCTTTTGATGCTGGGATTGCCTAACTCTGTCTTCACACATCAGGGCTTAAGGCTGATGGTGATTTACTCACACTTCCTAGTTAATAATTAGACATTGGGAGACACCATATATCACTCCTAATGGAATATATGGGGTCTGATGAGAGTTTTCTGTTTTGACTAATAAATTTTAAGCAGAATCGCCAGGCTTAATGAAATATTACCGTTTGGGAAGTGGTTTAAGTCTTGTGCTGGGAAAACAGTGTTGCTTTATTCAGTAAATGAATTTATCATTCACTCTGTATCCCGAGCCCTGGCTGGCTCTGGAGCACGGGCTGGATGCAAGACTCTGAACCAGAAAGCAGAAAACTAATCAAATCCTTAAAGACCAAAGGCAGCCAGGCAGGCCTGGGCTGACTTTTTCAGTGGTAGCCTCTGGCTACATCCACTTTTATTTTAGTAACCATTGTTAGCATGATTTATAACCTCAGCTCGCAGACATTCGCTATTTAGATGTAACAAGATGCTTCACAGCTTTTATTTCCATTTCCTAATTTCCCTCTTGCTCCTGTTTGGTTTTTTTTACTCCTCCCTCCTGTTTGTTTGCCTCCCTCTGCTCTCCGAGGCAGTGTCCCCAGTCCCACGGCTGACACTGCACTGGAAGAACACTGGAACACTGGAAGGCCTTGTCAGCCCCAAGGTCAGCTGAATCCCTTCAGGGTTAGGTTTTAATGCCCCAAAAATGCATCTTGGAATCGTGGGATGGTTTGGGTTTGGGTTGAAGCTCACCTCGTTCCACCCCATCACAGTCAGGGACGCCTTCCACTGTCCCAGGCTGCTCCAACCCCATCCAACCTGGCCTTGGACACTTCCAGGGATCCAGGGGCAGCCACAGCTTCTCTGGGCACCCTGTGCCAGGGCCTCCTCACCCTCACAGGGAGGAATTCCTTCCCAATATCCCACCCCACCCTGCCCTCTGGCACTGTTCTAACCGCTGTGGGCACAGCTGTGAGGTCTTGGGGCACTCCTTGGTCTTTCAGTCTGGATTTCTGGAAACATCCTGCTTCAGATTTCCCTGGAGCACAGGGAATGTGTGTGTGTGACATCTCCTGTGCCTCAGCACTTCTCTGTGCCTCGTGCCAAGAACAGGATCAGAGGATACAGCAAAGGAGGAAACCACTCTCACCTCTCTGCACCACTTCTGGCTGCTGTTCCAAGCCTCCCTCCCACCTTGCTTTTGACAGAATATTGACTGGAAACCAAGATCCCATTTCTGCTGAGCCTTAAGGGCAGCTGTTTACAGAGTGGCAGTGTTACACAGGTTTACTGTGTCGTATGTCTGTGTAACACTGGATTTGGATCTTGTATTTAGCTGCCAGAAGTGACTGTGATGAAGTGGCAGAGATAAACTGATAGATTGTGTGCCAGAAAGATGTTGGGAATCAATCAGATAAACAGGGCAGAGAAGTAGCTTGCTGTTTTCTAGTGATAATAAACCAGTGGCTTGGCTCCTGGAATTTTTAAATGTAATTGCTGTAGTAATAATCTCCAAAAATAAGCAAGTAGGAACAAAAAAAAAAAGCAGTGGCAGGTTTTTAATTATGTTTGAATCACTCTTTTTTTCTGGTAATGTGATGTATGCCTCGAAGGAGAGGAAAGCACAGGGTGGAGGAAAAGCATCCTGCATCCTTTCTTCCCTGGCTTTTTGGAATTGCCTGGATTCTGGTTCCAGGTGGGTCTGTTTGGGGTGTTTCTGAGCTGAGGCAGTAACCTCACTGGTTGGTGAAATGTAGGCATCCATAAAGCAGTTTGTTCCCCTCACTTTTGGAGGGTTTATTTCTGTTCCTGGTGTTGATGTCCTGGCCAATACCCGAGGCACAGCACTCACAGTTTACAGCGAGTGGTGATAAACACCCAGCACCAGTCAGGGATCCAGACAGGCTGTTCACAACGTCCTTTGGCTGCAGGAAGCAAAGAGGACAAACCCCAGCCCTCAGGCCACGAAAAGAAATAGAAAAGGCTGGCTGAGCATTCCTGCTGGAGCTGTAGAAAGGATTTTGCTGTGCTCTGAGCGAGCATCGCTGCCCAGCTTCTGTTTGGGAAGAGTTTTGGTTCCCCCTGCCCTTCCCTTCCCCCAGGAGCATGGAGGGAACCCTGTGGGGCTGAGCTTTTCCTGCACCTCTGCTTCTGTTCCACCTCTTGCCCGTGGGAGATGGGTTCCCAACAGCTGTGCTTATCTCAGATGGGATTTTTTGTCTTCCCTGCAGCTCCTGCGAGAACTGATCGAGCGTAAAACCACTTCCCTGGACCCCAACGACCAGGTGGCCATGGGCAGGTGAGTGGGAATGTCTGCCACAGCTCTGCCTCCAGCCCAGCAAAGTGACCTGTGTCCTTCCAGTCCAGCTCATTGCAGAGGGCAAAATACTGAGTTAATCTGGAAAAAAGCATCTGGATGTTAGAAATTGCTTAAGGAATGACTCAAACACTATGACATCAGTCAGGAAGCTCATCCTCTCTAACCCACTCCTGAGTTATGGATCACTCAGTCTGGCTTTTAAGCTGTTTGTGATCCTCTGGAGATATTGGAAAGGCTTGGTGCAGGTATTTCTGTCTCTCAGTGGTTCCTGCAGCACTGAGGGAATTGGGGAATCACAAAAGTGCCTGCCCACTGCTGAAATTTGGCTTTTTCTCTTTATTAACTCTGCTTTGCTGTTGGTTTAGAAGAATAAACCTTCTGACATCAGTTGAAGCCATTCCTGTGTATCCCTGCTGTAAGAAAAGATTCTGTACAATTAAAACAATATCAGGGAATGTTTCCTGCTTGCAGAAGTAAACCATAATTCCATGCAGGGAAGCTCTTATTTCTCTGTTTATTTCTAGAGTTAGAAAATAAAGAATCTTCCAAATGCCACTTCATGAGCAGTGCACACTGAAATAGCCACGAGCTCTAATTTAGAATAAAGTGTAAAAGCCAGAGAAAACTGGAAAAGCTGGAGTTGGGCTCTTCCCTGAAACAATTTGGGGGGAGAGGAGGTGTCTATAGGGAGGGGAAAAAAAATGCATCAGGAAATTTAGTGATGGTGAAACAACTTTTCTCCTTGTAAAATATCACCCAAATTTTAGTGCAATGTGTCAAATTTATTTTGTGTACGTCTGGAATATTATGGAAAGCTATTCACTATAATTTAACACAATACAGACAAAATTACATTTAAGTGGTGATTGCATTGTACATTTATCTGACTTTACAATAAAATAGATTACGGTAATTAAGATTATATTAAGATTGCAGTAATTGGATTTTGTTAGATTTTTTTCCCTGATGTCGAGTTTTCATTGTATAAATCAGGTGAGATGACGCTCGTTTCAGTTTAAAAAAAAAATATTTATAACCAGGAGAAGTTTTTCCCTGCTGGAAACTTCTTTGACTTGAGGAAGTTGTGTATGAGAAGAGGAGCTTTTAATACAGTTGGGGCTCAGAGGGTGTTTCTGGGAGTGTTTGGTGCCTCTGAAGTTGTGTCCCTGTTGTTCTGCATTCCCCAGGCAGTGGTTGGCCATCCAGAAGTTACGGAGCAAAATAAAGAAGAAAGTGGACAGGAAAGCCAGCAAAGGGAGGAGAATCCGGTGGGTGACACTTCTGCAAGCACACACGAGTCCTGGCTTTGCCAAAAAAAGCTCTGGGTGTGTTTTACCCCAGCTGGCTCAGAGGGTGTTGGCTGATTTGTGACTTTTAGGGCATTTCTTGCTCTGGAGCAGCCAGTGGGGAATCCTGATGTTCCTGGAGTCTGGAATAAGGGCTTGGGTGATGCAGCCTGTGAGCATTGCCCCAGTCAGCCTTGGCAAGAGGGTTTATTGGTCTCAGGAAGCACCAGAGAGGTGCTCAGATGTCCCTGAGCCATTTGGGGCTGTAATTCCCAGCGAGAGCCAATAAACCTCTCTTGTGCAATTTGTATTTCACTCACTGAGACGTGGGCAGCAGCTCCCAGGGAAGATGTGCAGAAATATCTCAGGTAAATCTCTGTTTCCCACTGAGTGCCAGTTGGACTTTGGTGTCAGATCTCTCTTTATTGGTAACTCACATCACAGCTTCCTTTAGCTCTGAATCATTTCCCTCCTGGATCACTCTTTTGGGTTGAACTTGGTGGAAGAATCTTCCCCCTGGAAAGGGAAGCAGCCTGGAGAGCAGGAGGTGTTTCCCCCTTTGCAGAGCAGGTCTCTGAGTCTCCCTGAGTTCAGCATGATTTGTGGTGGAGGAGGGAGGATGCTGAAAAGCTGCTCTGCTTCCTGAAAAATCCACCACATTAACCATCCTTTGTGAGTAAACTATAAATCCTGAGTTTAGATGGCATCTGATAGAAAGTCAGTGGAGTCAGTCTGGGTCAGGCCTGGCATAGCAATTTTTAAGATAGATGTCATAAGATAATTTATTGAAAGAGGGAAGAGCTACTTTGTTGGCCTGAAAAGCCTATAATTATTGACTATCAATATTCTTTTCTGTCAGCATCACACATAATTGGATATATTCATGATTCAGTCAAAACTCCTGACAACATCACACAACTGAGGCAGCCTCGTAAACCTCCAGGAATAATGGGGAAGTGTCTCATTGTGTGCAATCTGTGCCTTCAGCAGTCCTGGGAGAGCAGCTCTCACCCCCAGTCGGGTGCCTCTCACATCTTAGGTGCCTCTTTTTGCTTCTTTAAATAAAAGTTGTACTCACCCTGCAGGGAAAATACCAATAAAAGAAAAAAAGTCTCCTTGTCTGTGGTTAGGATTAAGATGCAGTTAAGCTCCTGCATTTTTCAGAACAGGCCAGCAGAGCTCAAATGGGTGTTTTTAAATAGTTGATGCTTCCCCTTGACAGACTTGGTGTCACCCCAGGCAGAACCCTGACCCTCTGTTCTTCTTTCTCCTTCTCTAAAATTGGGACAGCAGTGCTTCCATTTGCTTCCATGAGGGACTTTGAGATCCTGGAGAGCCAAGTATTTAATAGCGAGTTTCATCCTTAATTCTTCCCTTTTAGCAAAGCTTCAGTGTTACAGCCTGTTGGGATGCAATGTGCTGGTTTGTTGTAGGGGCTGAGGATCTTCAGCTGCTTCCAGAAGCAGTCAGCCTTCCACTTGACACGAGGGAAATTTGGGCATTAAGAGGCAAAATAAGTTCATCCAAAAATCGAGCTCAAGTAACCTGGTAGAGGTTTCCCCATGGAGGAGGGATGTTTGCACACCTCTTTTGCATGTCAGTGCTTTCTGATCTGTGCTGCTACAGCGTGGGGTGTCTTTCTCTCCACTAAATGAAATATTTTACATCTGCTAGGCTGAGGTTTTCCAAGCCCTGGTTTAAAAAGCAGTCAGATGTGGACAAACAGCTGGTGCCAGAGAGGTACCAGAGTGGGCACGTGCCCACTGTCCCTGCAGGAGCCCTGCCCTGGGTGGGTCCGTGCTGGCTGTCCCCAGGGAGCTGCTGCAGAGCCCAGGCTGTGACCTGTTGTTTGTGGCTGCTCCTGGCTCCATCCTTGCAGCCTCCCACCAGGGCAGCTCCTTCCAGTGGCACTGACAAAGGCAGAGAAGCCCTTGTTTGAGGCTGTGCCTGCAGAGCCTCCTGCAGAGGGCTGTGAGCTCAGCATTCCCCAGGGGAGTGTTCTGCACAGGCAAACAAAAGGGAGTGCAGAGGTGACAGAGTGGAAAGGTGATTCTGGGCAAATGCTAGAGAATCCTTTTGCCTGCTATTTGTCAAGCTCTAAAAATAGCAGCAGCCTGGATGAGCTGTCTCAGGCTGGGGTAGGCAGGCACACACTGCCTGGCTTTGGAATCCCCTGCCCTTGGACACAGGGTTTAAAGCCTTTTCATTCAGAGGTGCTCAGTACTCTGTTAAAGTTTATGTCAGGTCCTTGAATATAAATCGTGAAATCCCTGCAGGCTCCTGCCCAGGGTGGCAAATGGGAAGGGGATCCTCTCTCTGGAGATGCAGGGCAGCTTGCAGCAATATTTTGATGCTGAGAACATGCCCCAGCTCATCTCTGCACAGGCCTTTTCCTGTCTCCTTTCCTTGTTTTTACCTGCTCCATTTACAAGTTATTTTGGGTGAGATTTTCCAACTCTGGATACAGCTCCAGAGTGGGATTTTGATATCCCTGAGGGACATAGCACAGAGCAGGGAAGGAGGGGTGGCAGATGGATGCTGGAGCAGGTCTGGTGCTCCTGCTGACAGGTCCCAGCAGGGATGAGGATGGCAGCTGAGGGAGGGCTGGCAAGGAGGGGATGTCTGTCTGTCTGACTCCTCAGGGTTGTCTGTCTGGGGCTCACAATTCATGGATGCTGCTGCCCTGTTCCTCACTGGGATGGGAAAGGATTTGCTGTTTCTCAGTTCATTGGAATCACCTGATTATTCCTGTTCTGAGAAGGGAGGGGGAATTGCCAGCTGCAGCTGGTGACTCCATAGGGATCAGCCCCCAGGAAAAGCTTTGCCTTTGGGAGCTGGGCTGTTCCTGCTCGAGCTGCAGCAGCATTTCCTCCTCATGGATAGCTCCTGATGGGCTCCCCTGCTGCTCCCCTCAGGTACCACGTCCACAGCAAGCTGGTGAGCTTCATGGCACCTATTGACCACTGCACAATGAATGATGATGCCAGGTGAGTAAGAGATTAATTATGTTTCTCAAATGGCTCCATGACAGCGTGGTATTGACCTGTTCTTCAGCCTGTCACCCTCTCCATTCCTTCTTATCAGTTCCCCATTTGTCACTGGCATCATAGCCTGGGTGTCTTGGTCACATCTGTCCTGGCAGCCTGGCTGAGCTTTCACTCTGTAATTACTGTGACACCAAACGAGAAGTTGTCATAAATCTCAGCACCTGCATTTTGATTCCTGCTTTAGAACTCCTCTGATTTGGAAATTTCCCAGTTGTATGGCATTAGTTTGGAAATACACAACTGAGCTGCCTGGTGTCTTCAGGTAGAATCAGAACTTAAAAAGAAGTTGTCTTCTAACAGAAATGGCAACTTGTAAATCGTGGTTAATACACATTTTCTTAGCTCAGTTAATAACTGGAATAGTTCTCTCGAGATTCACTCAAGACTTTTATGCTGCTTGTGTTTATCTCTATTTAAAGAGTAAAGAATTTTATTGGAAGACCATAATGTTTTAATGGGGTAATTAGTAAAGGAAACACCAGTGAAGTTTTGTGCAGTTACCAGACAGCTCTCCCACATATCCCCCCATATTTCTTCAGCAATACACTTTAAACCCCAATCTCCAGAAGCTGAGCTGTTTGTGGGAAGGAGGTGGAACAATTTTTCCAGTGAATGGATGTAGAAAGCTTGAGAAACATCTTTCCCCTGGGTTGTGGAACATGTTTGTGCTGTGTGAGGGAGAGATGTCATTTGTCTGTTTGTGAAATGGAAACCAAATACCTGCTGCTCTTTTGCTGCTGCCTTTTGGGGGATTGCAGGGATTTATGGATGAGGAGTAGGATGTTCTGTGTCCATAGGACCTGTGCTGTGTCATCACTGCATCTTTCTCAGAGTTCCTTTACTCTGGTTTTTTTTTTCTCTCCTTTTTGTTTTTAAAGCTCAGCTGCTCTGATTTTTCAGTATTGTTTGGATCATCTCACCACAAGAATAGATGTGGTAGGGTCAAAGCTGTTCCTCCAGCCATGTAGTCCTAATGTTCAGCTTAAATTTCCCTCTGCTGTAGTTTAGGACCATAATGCCTTGTCCTGTTCCAGGTGGGAACAGGTTCTTGCTTCCTCTTTGCAGCAGCCCTTGCACATCTGAGTGGGAATTCTCGTGAAAAGCTGGGTGTTATTTTTGCCTTCCTCCCCACTTTACCCCATTTGTGTTTGCATCCAGACACAGAACACATCCAAATTGCTGCAGTGGGCATCTGAAAATCAGGCCTTTTGTAGGTGCTTTGGTTCAGCTCTCCCCAGATGAAGAGATCTGCTGCTCCCAGTCATTTGTTTGAAAATCAAAGCCACTCTCTGGGGGTCACCTCACATCTCTGTTTAAAATACCCCTGCCCTTGGCACGAGCCACAAGACCTCTGTGCTGGAGCACACAAGGCAAGAAGAATTCAACATCTGCAGGTGAATTAAAAAGAGCAGGCCAGGCCTGTGTGCTCGAGGGGGAAGCAGCAATGGTAACAGCTTCCCTTTGTGGCAGAAGCAGGCAATTTTATTGTTTGCAAGTGTGAGTTACTGGGTTGAAAATGCACATGTACACTTCACAGAGGTGTGATTGTGCCCTGAGCCAGTTTTACTTTTTTTTTTCTGGTCAGGCACTTAAAAGGCATGACCCCAAAATGAATACACCTTTGAACAGCAGGGCACTGTGCTGTAGTGGGAGAGATTTCACAGTGCCAGTGAGCTGTGCATCAGATGGATGTAGAAACAGCTGGCAGAGCATTCCCTGAGTTCTGCCAGTGGCTGCAGGGGCAGGAAGACACCAGGAAAATGCCAATGAGTAAATAAATATGTGTCTGCAGATGTGGGTGATGCTGTAGTTCTGGTTCTTCCTTGGCAGTGCCCAGTCTGGGCAAACAGAAAGAAAAGAAATCCATGTGAGGAGAAGCAGCCTGAGCCCTGCCAGGAGAAGGGGATGAGCAGCCACTCCAGATTTTACAGCCTGAATTCGAGGAGAGAAGCACACAAGTCAAATAACTGCCTTTGTCAACATCCCTGCCACTTTCAAACCTCACTCTTGCTGCTGCTGGGGATAACAGCACTGCTGGAGGAAATTAATCTTCCCCTTGCCCGTTCTCCAGGCACCCTAAGCATGGGCAGGGCTCTTTAACCCCGTGCTCACATATTTTATGCTGTAATGTCTGGGGCACTGGTGGCCTCCAGCCCTCCTCCTTTTTAACCCCTCTCTGGTAGTATTTTAAAACACACCCTGGGAAGTGATTTTTATGGTTACCTTGGGGTCTGTGTTTATAGACTTGAAGACGTTTATTGTCCTCTTGGGCCAAGGTTTTTCTGATCGGTCCAAGGTCGTTGCTGTGTAAATGCTCTGCCTTGGGACAAGGAGCCCAAAGGCAAAGCTGGGAGTGTGGTCTGGGGGTTGTGCAGAGGAGAGGGCAGCTGTCTTGGGCAGGACAAGGTTGGTTGTGATTTCTCCTGGCTTTGAGGGTGGCATCATGTGGTTTCCCCTTCTTGGACTTCCACTGAAATAGGTTTTTCCCATCATCAGGACGTGGCATCCTTCAGCAGCACCTTGTGCAGAGAGCTGGGAGCAGGCCAGACTCCTCTGCTTTGGGAAATGGGGCACAGGGAGGTGAAAGCCCCAACCTCCAAAGGCTTTTGGGTCCAGAGATCCTTGAGGCAAGAGCCTCAGGGAATTCCCAAAGATGTCACACAGGACTGGGCTGGAGCTGGGGTTGAAGCCAGACTTCTGAGCAACCATTTCCCTGAAAGCCTCCTCTTTTAGGAGGTCAGACGTGTGTGCACTTGCAGAAAGCTCCTGTGCCAGGCAGATTTGTTTGTGGGCAAGCTGAGGCTGGGGATTGCCCCTGGAGAGCTGCAGGGGAGGTGTTGGGGTGGGTCCAGCTGTGAACAGGTCTGTGTTCTGGGGAGAGCTGTGTGTGGATCTGGGGTTCATCCTCTCTGTCTGTCAGCTGTGACACACAAATGCTCAGATCCCTGCACTGTCCACGTGTGAGGGGAGCAGAGACTGAGCAGAGGCACTGTGAAACAAGGGCTGGTATCAGATTGCTGATGAACATCCTGATTTCACCTCTGGAGGACAGTAACTCGCAGGGAGAGACATCCTCTGAGGACACACATGTTTGGTCCAAACACCTTTATCTCCCAAGACAACTCAGGTTATTCTGACAGGTAAAACAAGATTGGGCAAATATGCAACAGTGATCTAATCAGCTGGAACAACAGCAATATTTTAACTGGCGCTACCTTTTAACAGCATCATTAAGGGCTCTCATTACTCTTTTATTAGAGGCTCACTCTATTTCTTATCAGATTACAGAATGAACATAACTCATGGCACTGATTTGATCTCCTGTTAAAGAGGATTACAGCTTTGCATTAGCTGGGAGTGACACGGTTTATAATTTGCTGTTGATGCACAGGCTGGCAGTGTCACACGTGTGACCCCTCCCCACGCCCCCCGAGGGGAAGGACACCCATACATCATCATTAAACACTGCACCCAGGGCTCTGCAGGAGCCAAAGGGAGCCTTTTCTGCAGGAAAGTCAGGCGGGACACGAGGGACACGCTGGAATTCCAGAGGGGCATTTACAGCTGGGGGAAGGTGAGGGAATAGATCCCATTTTATATCGGTTTGTGCCTCTGCAAATGGATCCTCATTAGGGAGGAGGAATTTGCATCCTTTGTGAACCACATCAGAGGGATGAAGATGGCTCTGATGGGGCTGTCAAACCACGATGTGAGGCAGGAATCACTTCCCTAAATCCCACATCCACGTGCAGGAAATGGCTCCTCAATGGCCTCGTGTGCTGTGTGGCACAGGAGCCTCCAGCCCTCTGCTGCTCCTGCTGGGAGGCTGAATTAACACCCAGATAGATTATCCAGCTGCCACTGAGGTTTGGATTAGAGCCTTTCCCTTGGATCCAGCCAGGCCTGGTGCATTTTCCCCATCAGCATTCTCCCTTCAGTGCAGTTGCTTTGTCACAGTGTGTCTTGCTGCAAGCAGAGGGGGGTACGTAGCAGGAAATCCTGGTATTAAAAGATTAATTTACTTATATGACATAAGAGTTTAATAAAAAAAAGAAAAAAAAATTAAAAAAAAAAAAAAGGTTGGTGAGATACCAGCCTTTAACTTGGCTCACTTTGTACTTGGGATATTAAAACACCATGAGAGCAGATTAGTGGAGGAATTTGGGCTCGGCGATTGTCAATCCAATGTGTTCAGCACCACAGAATTCCTGGGAGGAAGCAAAGCCCTTCCTGCTGGAAGAACTGAGCCAGCAGCTCCTGTGCTGCACAGCACAAACCTCAGTGACCCTGCTGCTGTGAGGAAAATGCCTCCAAAGTTCATTCAGGCACAGCCTGGAAGAGAGGATGTCCTGCTTTGGGGAACAGAGGGAGTGGCAGGAGCAGAGAGGGCAGTGTGGAACCAAAGGAAAAGCACATTATCCCATGAAACTAAACCTGCCTGGACTGATCCTGAGGCACCACAGCTTTGGTATCAGAGAATCCCAGAATCCCAGACTGGTTTGGGTTGGGAGGGACCTTAAATCCCATCCAGTTCTACCCCTGCTCTGGGCAGGGACACCTTCCACTCTAAACCTCGTGCAACCTTGATGCCTTAGGTTTTAACTTTCATATTTTCAAATTCTGTACTGCTCAGAGTGTAACTCTGAAGTTCCTTGGAGCCTGTAATTCCTGCTCTCTCGTACTGGGCAGACAGAACAAAGCCTCTCCAGGCTTTGCCTTCAAGGACAGCCAGGCTGTTTTTAGGCCCAAAATGTGTAAACTAAAGATTCTAAGGGGGGCAAGCTGAGGGGAGTTACATCGTTAAACTGGGGCTTTAATTGGAGAATGAACCCTGATATGCAAATGATCCAAACCTATAAAAGTGTGAAGAACTCGTGACCTGGGGTCCATCTTGGGGTCCAATTTTTGGAAGCAGCCTCTGGCTCCCCCAGGGTGTACCTTGAAGGCCCTTCAAATAAATACCTGTCTTTATTCCCTTACTCTTGTCTAGTCTCTGTTTCTAGGTGGCTGCAGGAGGCATCAACCTGGCCTTGAAATCTCTGTCCTTTGTGCCTGATTTTGTTTGTTTTATTTAAAATGCCCCCCAGCCTGTGGCTGGGCGAGCTCCCAGAGGTGCAGTGTCCTTCACCCAGGGCTGGTGCTGGAGCTCTGTGGGCTTAGCTGGTGGCACTGGGCTGGGATCATTGTGTCCCCACAGCTGATGTTTGACATCCCTGGCAGGAGGACAGGCGCCTCTGGTATGGAAATTTCCTTCTTAAAAGGGAAAAAAAAAAATAACCTGTTAAGGGCTGCGAGATGATTTGTCGTTTTCCCTTTGTGAGACAATTTGTCTTCTCCTGCATCAAATCTGTTATAAAACAGGCAAGCTGTGAAAGAGGGAAATCGTCCTCGGAATATGAGGAGCACAAAGAATGGCTCCCTCTGCACAGGGCACGTCCCAGCAGCATCCCAGAGCCTGCTCTGCTGAAATGCCCATCCCAAACCAGCCTGGGAAGGCACCAGCTGATGGATTTCCTGGGGAAATTGGAGCTGCTGGAACCCAAGCCATTAGAGCAGCCTGAAGGTGTCCACACACCCCTGTGTTTTGCTGGGTCTCCACATCTTCTGTGCTTTGTGCTGCAAAAGCTCCTATGAAAATGGGATTGGGACCAAAATCAGGGTGAGAGAGGTTCCTCCTCTGCTCCCTTCCCATGTCCCGAGCTCCAGGCTGGGCAGGAGGCTGAGTGCTGGTGGAGAAGATGCTGGAATTGGTGACAGGGTCACGTCTGGGGACAGAGCCTTGAGCTCCCTCTCCCTGCTGCCCCCTCTCCTCACCCCATCCCCACATCCAGCCCCTCCAGATGTGCACAGGGCCTTTGTTTGGGGCCAGAACCAGCTTTCTGGAATATTTACAAAGCCTGTGCCTGCTCTCAGGGACAAACCAGAGGTCACATGTCACTCCCATAATTTAGAGCCGTGGAGCTAAAAACATTTACAGAGGCACCAAGGGCCTGATCCTGAGCTGCCTGGGAGAGATGGAATGGCAAAGCCCTTTGTGAGCTCCTCCAGGAGCCCTTTGTGAGCTCCTCCAGGAGCTGCCTGGGCCTTTGGGGCCGTCTGGCCAGGGATTTATGGCCAGAATTTTGGGAAGAGGGTGAGTGCCACCTCCTGGGGCTGCTCAGGTTCCCTTTGAGCCCTGTCCCAGTGATCCCAGGTGGGAGTGCTGGGAGCTGTGGGAGTGCACAGCAGATCCCACTTTGCTTTAGGTTTTGGCTGGGAATTGGGGCTGCTTCAGCCTCTGAGCAGAAGCTGAGGATGGTTTCAGCTCGTTTTGCCTTCCTGCATCTTCCCACAGAAGGTGTGGGGCAGCAGTACCTGGGATTTGAAATCCCCATGGCACACCAAGCTCCCCCAGAGCAGCTGTTGCTTTCATTTCATTTTTTAAGAGAAATACTCATTTTTATTGAGAAATTCAAGGCTTCAGCTGTGTTTTATCTTCCTGGTACCTGCTCTGCTTGCTGGGCACTTTAATCTGAATTTCACACCGCTGGACAAAACATTTCACAGGATATTCCAAGTTGGAAGGGGCCCACATGGATCTTAAAGTCCTGTTCTTCAGTGAGTGATCCATACATGGATTGAACCCCCAAACCTGGTGTTACCAGCACCCTGCTCTGCCCAGCTGAGCCAGTCTGGCACAGACTGAGAGTTTTCCAAGGAAACCATCAGCCAGCTTCAGTTTCCATCAGCACTCGTGTGTTTTCCATGGGTTTCATGGTCTATCTTCTTTTCCATTTTTTTGTGAATTAGAAATTCATAGTTCCCCGTGGAGGATGGCAGTTGGAATGGGGGAGGTACTCATTCCAGTACTGCTTGTGGCATATTCTAAATTATCTTTTTTTTTGGGTAGAAGAAGAGAAGAAGCAAAAGGTACTTGGGGAAAGGCAGAGAAATTGGTTGCAGGGTGTTTTTACTAAAGAGCACAGCAGTGACTGGAGTACTGTTGCTATTTTAATAAAAAAACCACCCTCCAGAAACTGAATTTCCCCCCTTAACATTGTTCTTCTGCTGGTTTACAGAACTATATTTAAAAAAAAAAGGAAATAACATGGCTGTGATTACACAGAACAGCCCAGCACTGGCTGCTCCCCTCCCACGTGCAGGCCCAGGTTTGGTTTCCCCTTTGTGTGTTTGGTGCTGCTCCAGGGGGGCAGAGGAGATTCCTGGGGATCTGCTGAGAGTTTTTGTGATTTATATTTCGATGCTTCGCAGAGATTTATGAAATGTGCTGAATTAATGTTCATCCAGGGCACTCCTCTCTCTGTTTTGCCTGTAGTAGCAATACCTGGGGTCTGGAGGGGGAAAACCCCTCTTGGCACCCCAACTCACCACCTGGGCTGGCTGCAGCTGCTTTTATTAAATATTTAGAAATAATATTGTGTACCTGGAAGCAGCAGTGTTTGGGTGGGGAGGTGCCATGTGCCATCCCCTGCCTCTGCAAGAGATGCATAAATAATGAAGCCAAGGTACTCACACACACATGTTTTATGGCAAATGGCTGTGTGGTTCCTGATCATTTTTTCCAGAAACAGGTTTTATGATAATACAGTAAAAATATTAAATTAGAAAATGCCTCACTAAGGGTGATAAAACCTTACTACAGTGGAAATAGGTAATTATCCCCTCTACAGCCTAAATGACAGTTTTAAAGAAATAAAAATGTTAGTGCTCATTACTTGCTTTTGTGGGTTGCAATAAAGGGTAAGTTAAATTTTAATTCAGGGAAGACCCCTGTATCGACCTGCTCTGGCTGTACCTGAGGTGGAAGTTGTGTTAATTACCTGCTCAGGTTATTCCTCAGCACAGGCTGCCTCCAGACCTCTCTGTGCTAAAGTCACCTTTCCCCCAGCTCCAGGTAGCACTGGGTGTCTCAGCCCAGTGGCTCAAGTCTGATGTTTAATATCTGTGGGTGGAGGAGAGAAAATTTTATATTTTTTTAACCAAAATCCAAGTTCATTATGCATAGCCTTAAGGGGGCTGAAAGTATTAAAATCTGCACTTACCCTGGTGAATTGAAACAGAGACAAGGTTAAACCTGGAGGATTGATGAGTTTTACTCTCTGCATGGTTAAATCCTGCTGAGGGGAGAGGCTGGAAAAGAAAGGGAGCTTGGCTGATGAGGAGAGGGGGGAAAAAAAAGGGTTGGGTTATTTTCTGTTTTATTTTCGGGGTGAAATACTTGCCCTGTTTTGGGGGTGCTGATTTTCCTCCTGCTGCTGTCTTTGTGCCAGGCTCTGTCCCTGCTGTGTCCCCCACACTGGGATTTTGATTTAATCCCATTCCTTTGCCAGTGCCATTCCTGGGAGGACGAGGGAACCCCCCTGACCCCAAAACCTGGAGTTTCCATGCCACAGCCTGTCAGTGCCAGCAAACATTCCTCTGCCAGCAAAGACAAATTCTCCCTTGAAATCTCCCCGGGCTCTGCTTGCTTGAAAAATGGCTGTTTATTTAAAATCTGTGGGATTGGAGCAAATTCAGCATCGATCCCTGAGCTCCTGTACCCACAGGAGAGTATCAAACCCACAAAAACCAAGACAAAAAACCCGAGGAAGTTCCTTTTGGATTTTCCCAGGTGCTTTTAGGGTGGTTTTTGAGGAAGGTTTGAGGCTGGTCCCTGTGGGCAGGACAAAACCTCGTCTGTCTGTCCTGCACTGCTGGCACTGAGACTTCATTCTTTGACTTCCTTGGGAAGTTTTCCTGCCACCACTGTCAAACACATGGAATTCCTCCTTTGGAAGCTGACAGGGAACCCTCCCATGGAGGTGTCTGCAAGCAGGGACAGGGCCCAAACCCAAATATTGCTGTGCTTGGAAGGGAAAATCCCATCTGTGCACCCAACACTCCCCTCCCTGTGTGCAGAGGCTTTAGGAACTGCAGTCAGGGAAAATCCAGCTCTTCCCATGCTTTTTCCTCCATGCCCAGAAAATTCCTGGTTCATAAGAATCCCTCCTTTCCCCCAGCTCACGTTCTCTGGTTCTAAAATTAAAGATAAATAACACCAGCCCACTTTTTTTTTTTTTATTTTAAAGGAAAATTTGCTCCTGTTATCAGAATTGCTGCACATGGGATATTAATTGGAATCTTGTTGCTGGGTCATTTTCATTGTTTTTCAAGTACTGTCCAAGAAAATGTATGAAAACTAAATTACAGCCCCACGTTGGCTGTGTGATTGAATCCTCCTCACGGCCCCGTACATCCTATTAAAATATTCAATCTTGTTTTCTTACTTGAAGAGCCTGTCTGTAAAGGGCAAACTTATAGAAACCCTCATTCTCTGGAGCTCCAATATCCAGCCTCACTGGAATATTTCCATATTTCTGCCCTGCCTGGGATTGGGCTCACAAAAGTTCCCCCCCTCTGCCTGTATTTATTAATAAAGGTTCTCGAATGTGTTTTTAATTACACAAGGCCTTTCTTTTTGAAGGAGTGGAGGGTTTGTGGCAGAGTCTTGATTCCTTTTGACCTTGAAAAGTAACTTTTCCCTCTCCACCTTTTTTTTTCTCCTCAGGACGGAGCTTTATCGGTCGCTGTTTGGGAAAGTCACGAATGGAGAAGAAGCAGAGCAGGTTTAGGAGCTGGGATTGAGCTCCTGGTGTTCTCCCAGCTGCTCCTGCCCTCAGCTGCTCCCTTGGGCTGCCCAGGAGCAGAACCAACTCTCTCCAGCCTCTGGTTTGTCCCTAAAATCCTCCCTGGAGGAGCATCACATGCTGCTAAATCAGAGGGAGGAGTGGGGCACCCTGAGCCTGGCTAAACACCCCCTGTCCAGCCTGGAATGCTTCCTCCCAAAGACAATCCATTTTTAACTATTTCCTTTCAATTTCTGACCTTGATTTTGCAGCCTGGGCACCGTGTGGGGGGAGGGACACGATCCAGCCCCCCCCTGCAGCTGGGTCCCCCATGGTTGTGTTGAAACCTTGGAGATTTGGGGGCTGGGGGGGGCTCAGTGCCCTGTTCTGGTCCTTGGCTGCGTATTGGGAATGTGTGACTTCATTTTTCACCAGTCAAGAGGATTTAAATGTCATTTACATAATTAACATGGCCTTAAAACAGAGGAAAGGTGCTCCTGTGCAGGCACCAGAGCTCCCAGTTGGCACTGTGGTTGTTGAACACACCCGGGGCCATTTGCTGACCCTAACACGGGGATGTGCCTGGATGCTGCTGCTGTAGGAACATCCCAGGGATTTCTCCAGCCCAGCCCTGATCCTGCACACTCAATTCCTGCAGCTGCTCGTGCCCACAGCCCAGTCCCTGCCCTGCTCGGGGCTCTGGTGGCTGCAGCTGTGCCACCCTCCCGAGTGACTCCTGTGTCCTCTGCAGCTCTCGGTGCTTTCTCTGCTGCTGTTGTGCCTCTGATGTTAAAAGGGTAACACGAACCTCTTTAAGTGTGATAACTTCTCCCTGGTATTGTTGGAGGAGATAAGAGCCCGAGCCGTGCTAAGCAGCGCTTTTGAATTCACTTATCAGCCTTTAAGCAGCCAGTCCCCCCTGTCCCCATCCCTGCCACCACCTGGGCCGTGGTGACACGGGGACAGCTCTGACCTTGCTGTGAGGGCAGGAGCAGGGCTCTTACCTGGGAAAGTTCAGCCCCGAGGAGCAGCCACTGACACCCCAGAGTGGCTCTGGCCCGGTGGTGGCACCTCCCAGAGCCTGGGGACAGCAGGACAGGGGGGTTGTGCCTCACCAGTGTCCCCAGTCTGGCTCTGCTGCCCCGGTTCCTCTCCAGGGTGATGGTGTCCAGCACGGGCACAGCTCCCAGAACATTCCTGGGCACACAAATAAGGGTGATTTCCACCAAGTTTTCCTAATGCTGCCAATTAACGGCGAGTGAGATCTTCCCTCCCTCTCCCCCCACCCCAACAGAATATTAATTCTTTATTAATTCATGATACAGCTGCTAATTAGTACCTCCACAAATGGGCATTACACCTTAGCAAAACACTCGGAGGTGTTTTGGGGACTGGGCTGTGCAGAGGGAGGGACAGAGGGTTGTGTTAATCCTCTCCCCCCAGCCCCGCCACAGCGAAGAATTTCAACTTTCAGACAAACAACTTCATTTACAAGTGTGTCTCTAATTAGCTGCAGAATTAGTAAAGCAGAGTTTTCCCCCCATAGATCGGCCAAACCCCCGGGGGAGGCTCTGGAATGGAGAGAATCGCATTTCCAATTATTTTGTTGAATTGCTAATTTAGTTATTGTGCCTGGCGTAATTGTGATGGGTATTGGGTGTGCAATTCAATTTGTTTTAAATATTTGTGGGAAGGCTGATCAGTAATGGAGCTGACCTATTTCATGGCCCAAATTGAGAAAGAGACTAAAACAAAAAACAGCTACAAAGCCCCAGTTTGTCTCAGTTTTTATTTTGATGTCTCTCATCCCTCTAAAGACTGTTGATGCAACAAAAGGTTTACATTAAAAGATGATGGCACTTTGATCTTGGGCTTTGGAGAGCTTACAGCTTTGGTACGTCTTTTCTTGGCATTTGAATATGGAGATATTTTAGGCTAAAGAGTTTTAAACGTGATGCTGGAGTTCAGTAGGGTCTGTCCCCTCACCACCCCCCAGATTTTAACTATCATGGTTCTGCTTTGAGAAATATGAAAAATAAACTGCTGGAAGTTGTGGTGGCTCATGTGGGCAAATTTAAATCTTACCTTTCATGTGGAGACCTCCAAAGAGTGTTTGGGATCAGCTCCTGGGGACATCCTTTAGCCAAAGTCCTGGTGGGCTCTTCCCTGCAGGCTCCTTCAGACCAGGGCACGGAACGAGGCTGGAAAAGGTCTCCAGGATCATCCAGTCCAACCATCCCTGCCCACACAACAGCCCTGGGAAGAGCATCCCAAAATTCTCCCACCTCAGCAGCAGTCACTGGGGTTTGGGGTTTTTTTTCCCGTTTGTCCCATTCACTGTGATGTTAAAGATGACAGTAAATGGTGCAGGGAACGTGGAGTGGCCACGATCAGGCTTGGGGACACCTGGGGAATGTGACCAGGGGCAGGAAGGAGCAGCAGTGGGGGCCTGGGGAGGGGCAGAGCTGTGGCATGGGCTGGGAGCTGCCCTGGAGGGGTTCCACAGAACCCTCCCTGTCCCTCGAGCAAAGCTCAGCTCCCCTGGGTGTGCCCAGGACAGGGGTGACAGATTCCACTCGCAGCACCAGAGCTGTAATTCATTCTTTTTATTAAAAGAAATTGAGGTAAGTGAAATACTTCAGCACCAGCGAGAACCGTTCGTACCCAGGGGGTTTCCCCCGCCCTGCCCCTCCCAGTGACCCCACACACACCTGGGGACATCACAGGTGCTGCTGCCACAGAGCCCCAGCAGGCACAGAGCCCCCAGGGCCGGTGCCAAACCCCGATGTCACCCAACAGATTTTTTTTGGAGCTGCTTTACCCCCAAATTTAGTGGGGCCCAACCCAGTGCCATAACACTGAACTGGGGGCTGTGGCAGAACAGCTCCAGCAGGCACAGGGACACTTCCCATTGCACCTGCAGATGTCCTGCAAAAGGGACTCTGGTGGCACCAGCACGGGGGGAATCCTGGTGACAGGGGGGAGGAGGAGCCCCACAAGTCCCGGTCCTGCCTGGCTGACACATTCTCTGTCCGTGTGTCCTCCTGCAGCCCACCCTGGCGTAAGCAAAAAGCATCTTTGGGGCTTGTTCAGGGGGCTCTAGTGGAAAAAAAAAATCGCTTAAATCAAATTAGGGTTCTTAACTATTAAGAAAAAGCAAATCCTGCAGGTGGCCGAGCTCTGCTGGCCACGGGCAGGGGAGCAGCGACCCCGGGCTGGCACCTCCAGTCACTGGCACCACAGGCAGAAGGGCTGCATTGCACTTCAGGAGGAAACAAGGAGAGGTGAGAGGCACTGGCAGCATCATTGATTAATTCTCTCATAAAAACAGCCCTTCTGCTGTACTGTACTGCTGTCCTACAGCCCTTCCTGCTGTACTGAAGGAGGGGCTGTAAAATCTGAAATTCTTCCACCAAGACCATCACTGGTGTGAGCACGGGACTGCCCAGACTGAGCTCCATAACAGGAGCTGTGTGAGGGGTGGGCTGCGCTTCCCTCCAGCATTGCAGCTTCTCTGAGCTTTTATTACATAAAAAAACGTGTAGAAAGAAGTTGGGGATCTGGGCTGGGTCAGCCTGGGGGGACCTGGGCAGCTGCCACCCCTTCCTGCACTTACCTGCCACCCAATTATTCCTGACCTTTGGAATGAGATACCAAACCCAACGTTTTTTTCCATTCCCAGGTGAGTTAAGAGCAGCCCCTCCCCAGCCAAGCACAGGCAGCTCTGGGGCAGGGCAGGATGATGGAGAAAAGCTCTCCTCAGATCCTCACACTGAGATTTCCTTCTGCAGTTCCAACCCCAGCAGGGGATTTGGCTCTGTCCTTTCTCCTCCCTCACCTCAGCTGCTTGGATCTGCCTCCTTCTATCTGCAGGAAAGGGATGAGCACTTACACCAAGGATGCACAGTGGGGCTGCCCCCGTTATCCCTGAAAAGGAGCAGGGAAGGGAGAGCAGCAACGCTCAGCAGCTGCACTTTGGTCTCTTGTACCTCCTCCCAGAAGGGCCTTTCACAGCCTGTTCTAAAGGAATTGGGCACAAAGGCAAAGCGAGGGGGGTTCAGCCCCCAAAATCCTGTCCCCAAAAACCTGCGCAGCCCTGGGGAGCCTCCTGGGGGCACGGGGACAGCCCCGGCCACAGCAGCTGAAGGCTGAATCTCCTCTACCTACGAGACAAGACAGACGTGGGACACACAGATCAAATCACCACTGACAGGGGGTGACACACGAATCACCACTGACAGAGCCAGGGGCTGCGGGGGGTCCCCGGGCAGGGGACAGGGGGACATTGGCACTTGTCAGCGCGGAGCTGCCGCTGCCGGGCGCGGGTGGGAGGAGAGGGGAGGAAAGGAGAGGAGGGCAGGGTGTCCCTGCAGGGCCAGGGGTGTCCCTGGAAGGCCAGGGGTGTCCCTGCAGGAGCCCTGCCGTGCCAAGGCCTCACGGTACCGGAGCACCTTCATCGCCCGGCCGGCCCCGCTCTGTTCAATAAATAAGGTACAGGAGGACAGCGGGGACTCAGTTCCGCAGGCGCTTGTGTTTATACATTTTCCTCGTGTCCCTGGCCAAAGGACACGCTTCCTCTGGTCGGGATGATTTGAAAAAATAAAACTGTCACTGTTGCAGCGTTCCCTGAGCCTCCCCGTGGCGCTCCAGCGGTGGCGGCCGAGCAGACAAAGGGCAATTCCCAGCTCCCGGTCTCTCCTCCGCGGCGCCGGGCAGGGGCAGTGTGGGAATCGATGGAATTACGTGGAAGAAGGCGAGTCCATTTTGGAGAGGATCCGCACGACCTCGGCTCGCTGCGTGGGGGAGATGTGCTGGGTCATGTGCACGATGGAATCCATGGCAACCTCGGGATTGGCCTGGACCAGGCTGCAAAGAGGAGAGAGGGGAATTGAGGCAGCCCCGCTCCTGAGCTCCCCACAGGAATTCCAGGGAGCTGGAATGTGGGGCTGTGCGAGAGAGGACACGGCTCTGGGTGGGCTGGGAGCAGCTGAGAGCTCCCTCAGGTCACTTTGTTTGCTGGTGGCAGCTGGGTTGGGCCACACGGGGACTGGAATCCCCCCGGATGCCCCCGGGGAGGGCAGGAGCTCCCTGACCCTGCACCCCCCCTCCCTGCACTCACCTCCGGATCTGCTTGAGGATGTAATCCCTGGAGATGTATTTGATGTTCTCCTCCACGACCGAGCGAACGCCCTCCTCCTCCGTCAGCTGCTTCTCCAGCCACTCCACCAGGTCCTTGTTGCTGTCCCACAGGTAGGCCTGCCAAAATCCCACAGGTCAGCTGCTACCCCAGCCCTGCCCACCCCCGGCTCCCCTCAGTTCCTGGGCTGGCAGCTGGGGGTGACACATCGGGCTGGGGATCCCCACAAACACACCTAACAATCTGCACAAGATTATTTCTTTCTTTTGCATCTCCTGCCATAAATGTGATGGAAGGGAACCAAGGAGGTGCTTGGTGCAGAGAATGAGCTGCCTCAATCCCATGAGCTGTCCCAGATAAATCCCAGTTTCCCTGGTTATCAGTCCCCAAATTCTGGTGGAACACGGCTGACCTGAGATGCAGCTGCTCCAGGGCTTCTCCCAGTGCTAAACCTTTATGAGACCCACAAGTCCCCATCACCTCCAGCCTGACCCTGTGCTGGTGTCCCCAGCAATCCCTGACACAGCTCCTGGGGCACGGCACAGCAGGTCAGGGTGTCTGGAACCCTCAGCCACAACCCTCTTTTTGCCTTTCACAAGATCATTTCACCTGATATTTGCTAGATAGTTGGCTGTGTAATAACTCAGGAGTGTGCGAGCCCCTAACAGCCTTCTCTCCTCTCCTCTCATTTTCTTTACAAATCATTTAAGAATCGTTTTGTTAATGGTTTCCGGAAAAGCAAGTACTGCCATTAGCACTCATTCATATTTATGTCATTTTATTTGGGTAATTAAACACAAAGCTCCTCATTTAAAGGTGCACTATCCTTCTCTGTTATCACTAACCAAGTCAAAGGCAGAATGACAATGAGCTGGGGGCGGTGACGCCGTGGTGGCACCTCCCTGGCACCCCCTGGTGCAGCCAGAACCTGCCACACCTTTGGGCCACAGAACCAGGGAATCACAGAGTCATTAAGGCTGGAAAAACCTCTGAGATTATCGAGTCCCACCATTCCCCCAGCACTGCCAAGGCCACCACTGACCACGTCCCCAAGTGCCACAGCCACAGGGATTTTAAATCCCTCCAGGGATGGGGACTCACCCCTGCCCTGGGCAGCTGTGCCAGGGCTGGACAGCCCTTTCCATGGAGAAATTTTCCCAAATATCCAATCTAAACCTCCCCTGGTACCTGGGGCCGTTCCCTCTCCTCCTGTCCCTGCTCCCTGGGAGCAGAGCCCGACCCTCCCCAGCTGCCCCCTCCTGTCAGGGACTTGTGCAGAGTGGACACCTTCCACTGCCCCAGGCTGCTCCAACCCTGTCCAGCCTGGCCTTGGGCACTGCCAGGGATCCAGGGACAGCCACAGCTTCTCTGGGAACCTGTGCCAGGGCCTCCCCACCCTCACAGGGAGGAATTTTGGGTTCAGAGCCCATCCCAGCCCCTGACATACTTCAAAAACCCCAGGATTATTTTATTTCCTTTCACACGATGCCTCTGATTATCTCAGCCCAGTGATGTCACTTCGAGATTTTGCTTATTTCATTGTTTTTTCTCCTTATTCTGGTTTGAAACTCGTCGGGTTTCGCTCCCTGCCCGTGCCCCTGCCATGCAGCAACATTCCCTGCATACAAAGGAGGATTCCAGGAAGGGGGAACAAACCCAGCCCGGGAAGCTGCGATACAGCCACAGACCTGTGTAAAGCTCCATTTACCCAAGAATCCCAAAGCTTTTAGTTTAGGAGAATATTTAATACTCTTATTAATCATTTTTAATCCGTTTGCTTTTAATTAAGAAACAGCATGATGCTTCCCTATCAACATATGCCAGGGAGCAGATTAATTGTGGCTTAAGATAACTCTCCTTGATTGGTGTAATGTATTAGCTAACGAGCTGCCTGCTTTTGGAGAGCTCAGGCTCTACCTTGGAAAGGCTGCTGCCCTCCAGAGAACATCCCCCCTTCCCTGGAACCCCTGGGTGTCAGGGACTTCAAAAATGGAATGAAAAAAAAAAGAATAAAAAAATAAAACAGTGAAATAAAATAGAATTTTAAAAAGAATAAAGAAAAATAAATAAAGTAAAATAAAATAAAATAAAGTAGAA
>VZRV01008886.1:1250970-1345027 GCA_013398115.1 Falcunculus frontatus
TAGAATAAAGTAGAATAAAGTAGAATAAAATAGAATAAAATAGAATAAAATAGAATAAAATAGAATAAAGTAGAATAAAGTAGAATAAAGTAGAATAAAATAGAATAAAATAGAATAAAGTAGAATAAAGTAGAATAAAGTAGAATAAAGTAGAATAAAATAGAATAAAATAGAATACTGAGATCGAAGGCTTGTGACAAAACCAATCCCAGAGCTTGCCCTTCAGAGGCTGCAGTTTGAGCACAGTTATCAAAGGAATCCCCATGGTCTCTGGTCCATCCCCACCATCTCCATCCCCTGGGAAGGGGGCTCAGGGTGGCTCTGGGCTGCTCTGGGGGCAGTGGGACAGGGGCCCAAGCCCCCTGAGCCTGGGAGGACCCAGCCTGGGTTCCACTGCTCCCGACTGACCTTCACTGTCCCCTCCACCTCCACGAACCAGCGGCGGAGCATGGCCTGGATCTGCCCATCCGTCAGCTCGGGATTGGCCTCGTGGATCTTCCTCTTCACCACATCCTCCAGCAGCAGCCGCCGCAGCCGCCAGTAGAAGAAGGTCCGGGAAGTTTTCCAGTCCAGGACATCCTGCCCCAGGCACAGGCAGAGAGGGGGAAAGGAATGAGGGACAGCAGTGACATGGAGGAACAGAGACACCTCATTCCCAAAGGGAAATCCAGGCTGGGACTCGTTCTGTCCCCTGGCACCAGAGGAATGTGGAGACTCCCACGTCTGAGCTCGGGGCACTCCCACCCTGTCACAGCACTGGGTCACCAGGAGCTACACAGACCCCTGGAATGGCCTGGCTCCAGCCCCATCCCCCGGGAAGCTCCGGGATACTCACGGTTATGGCCCCTTTCTCCTGCATCCTGCCGGGGGTGTCGTGCAGGTCAGCGAACTGCATGGCCACCTGCTGGTATATCGGGATCAGGAACTCCTCCCGCTCCTTCAGCTTGGCCTCCAGCTCCTTCGTGTCAGCCGGGCTCAGCTCGGGGGTGCCTGAAAGCAGACACAGCTCAGAGCCTGGGGGAAGCTCAGGGGTGCAGCCCCAGGCAGCCCAGAGGTTGGAAAAGGCAAAGGACAAACCCCGGAGCATCAGCTCCCAGCAGTGCCCAGCAAACCTCAGTGGTCCAGCCCAGATTTTGTGCCAGGCAAGAGCTCTGAGGGTGTTTTCACCATGGAAACTCTTCTTCTCTTTAAATGCCAATGATCTGAGCCATCAATTAAGTGACATTTACGAGACTTACTCCTAAAAAAGAATCATGTCCCAACAGGCTGTTCATTTAGCAGCACACCTCCTTCACCACTGCGAGCTCTCCTTTAGGCTGGTGCCTGCCAGAGCCCACTCCAGGGGCTCTGCAATCACAGCAGGAAGCCAGAACAATCCCAACCCAAAAAAACCCAGCTTAAACCACTGGGCAAAGCTTTACAGAAACCCCAAGAGGGACCAACTTCACCCAGTGCAGAATTCGCTGTCACTGGGCCCAAACGGGCTCACAGAGGGTGATCAGACAAATTCATGCAAGGAAATTCCAGCACAGGCTCCTGAGCATGAAGATCAGATATTAATCTGTTCTCAGGAAGCCTCTAAACCACAGCTGGAAGCTGAGACAGCATCCTGGGGGCAGCATCCTGCTGCACCTGCAGGATGCTGCTGCTCTTTCCATGGCTCATTCCCACAGACACAATAATCCAAGGCTGCTGGTCCAAAGGGATGAGCTCTCCCGTAGCCTGAGCACTCCAGTGCCTGCTCACACACCCCATATATGCATTTTTCCAAGGCACAGGCCCTCCAGACAAAGATCCTTCCCAGGGAAGGAATGTTTTCACGTGCCTACCAATATAAATGTTACCTAACCCTTCAGATGCGAGTAAGAAGGTTTTAATTAAGAGAAGCTCCCCTTATAACCTTCAGAATAAAAAATTATCTATATTTATCCACGCTCAACTCCCAGGCTCCCTGGCTCTAATGGCAACACGAGCACTTAAGGCAGCCCCACTGCTGAATTCCAGCCCCTGCCACCGAGTCCAACCCAGCCAGGCCCAGTAATGATTTAGGTGAGATTAACAAATATGTCAATGTCTATTTTCTGCTTAATTTAAAAGCAGCGTCTATAAAGATTTTTGACTTCTGAACCCTGTTCTCCTGGAAGAAAGAAGGTAACAATGAGGAGGGGGGATAAAGAGTGATTATCCCATCATCGATCGTTTGTCAGGAGCATTTCTTATTCACTGGACTATTGTAAAAAGCTAAGCTCTCGATCAATCCCGTAAGCCCCCTGTACAATTAAATATCTTGGAATGGTTTTCTTTCTTTCCTAGTCAGATCTTGAGGCCTCAGGGTTTTTTCAGAAAGCCTGGGCTTTATTTATTTATTTCTCAGGGAAAAAAAAAAAAGAAGTCTCCTTCCACAAATCTTATCCTGGCAAGGAGAGGGGAGTTAAAATATGGGATTCCTTTGCTCTAGAGGTACTTGACAGTTAATGAAACTGTTAAAGTTTAAATCATAGGAACATTATAGACCTCTGGGTATGGATTGGCTGCTAATCAATAGGGAAACAAAAGGAGCAGCGCTCGCAGACAGCCCCATTCCATGAGGAGTGAGCCTGGCACACAGGTGGGGCACGACAAGGAACACGTGTGACCTTCCCAACTTGGCAGGGAGCACAGGACACTCTCCAAGGCAGCTCCTGAAGTGCCATAAAATGTCACATTCCTCCTGGATTGCAGTTTGCTCTGCAGCCTCCATGTCACTGAGGCTCCGGAGAGTGCCAGGATGGGAAGGGGCTGGAAAACATCTTAATTCTGCTCCCAGCACCTTCAGAGCCCACCCATGGTGGGGAACACCCCAACACCTGCTGCTTCTACACTCTCTTTTCTCTTTTCTTTTTTAATCAGTAGCAAAACTGCCTCAACCAAGATGAAAGGATGCTCTGGGGAAGCAGCAGCTTTGGGGTCCCACCTCATTTCCACACCTGAATCTCACCTTCTCTTCTGCTTTTAGCAAAACTCTTGCCAGACACAGACTTTTTCTCCCCTGTGAGGGTGGTGAGGCCCTGGCACAGGGTGCCCAGAGAAGCTGGGGCTGCCCCTGGATCCCTGGAAGTGTCCAAGGCCAGGTTGGACAGGGCTTAGTGGAAGGTGTCCCTTGACAGGGGTGGGATGAGATGATCTTTAAGGTCCCTCCTAATATCAACCATCCTGGGATTCCATAAAATTCAGCAAAGGCAGCAAAAATGCCAAAGGTGTCCAGGCTGCCCAGGCAAATCCCCCCAGCCCAGCTGGAGGGAGCTGCTCCAGAGGGGACAGGGAAGGTCACAGGGAGCCCCTCACGTCCCTGGAGAGACAGGCATTTTTGGATTGTCTCTTGTTTCTTTAAATGAGACGGGCTGTAATTGCTTCACTAAATATTCAGCAGGATTTATGTCGGAAAGGTGCAGCATGAACAGCCAGTGAAGGTCACACATGCTCATGGCACGGGCTGGAAATATCCCTGTACAGCAGCTCCCTGTAATTCCCACCCCATCCCTTCCTGCTCTTTGCTCCTGAGGTCTCATCTCCGAACAGGTGAAGTGTGGCAGGGACATAATTCCAAAAAATTCCTCCCCACAGCCCTCCTGGGAGGATATCCCAGGTGCCAAGGGCCGTGGAGGAGCTGAGAGAATGCAGGACTTGCTCTTAGAGCCTTGTGGTTTTGAATTAACACCAATTTAAATGCAGCAGCACCTGCACGTGGAAGCAGCTACTGAAACCAGCATCACCCAAAAAACAAAGCTACAACCTGTGCTTATCCAACACTCCATGAGGGATGGAATCCAAAGAGCAGCATTTCTCCCAGTTTTTCCTGAAAAACTGGCACTTGGGGTCAGTTCTGCTCCTGCACCCCAAAATGTTTCTTTTCAGAGAGGAACTGCTGTGCTGAAGTGGAGCTGAGTGCTGAACACTTGAGCGTTCACTCATTATTTGCAAATTTAAAGACAATTTTGGATGCTCCTCAGCCAAATAAGGTGTGAACCAAGCCCCAGCAGCACAGACTGACTGCCCTAGGAAATCAAATAAATGAAGTAAATAAAATTAGAGGCACATTCCAGCACAAGGAACACCTCACAGGATCAGCAAGGACATTCCCACTACCACAACACGCATCAGGTGACGACTGGATACTGCCCTTTTCCTCCAAGAAACACAGAAATACAATACCCAATCTTGCTCTAACTGGAGCCATTCTGCCATTCCTTTCACTCACATTCCAGCCCATTTTTGCACCCATTTCTCTGCACCTCTAACACAAGGTACAGAATCTGTGTGGCACCGCTTGTTTTCACTCCACTCCTACCTGTTTTAGTGCAATTGTAATAAATAAATAAAACTGAAGCTCTGTATTTTTAACTCTGGCCCGAGGCTCCCACCCTGCATCATTGCTACATTTCTGGGTGTCCCTGTTGTCCCTGCACACCTATTCCACATGGGAACGTGCTCTGGGGCAGGATAAGGGCCATCCTCTCTCCCCCCTGCCCTTTGCTCTGTGCCTCCTGGAACAGCCCAACTCTGAGTGACACTTTAATAAACCACGGGGCCAATCAACATTTCAGCAATCGTGCTGGAGAATTGATAATGAACAGATTTATGTCAAATTATTCAATATCTGCCAGCCTCCCCTGCTCTCCCACTCCCCAACTGCCAAGTCCAACCCCGGCATCTCCCGACTGAGCCCGCGTGGGAGAGCTTCTCCCTCGTGCTGCTCTCCGGAGCTCCAGGGAGGGATGACAGCCACTCAGGGGTTAAAGAGAGGCAGTGAACCCCCAGCTAATGAGTAAGAATTCAGCAGGCAGTGTAAGATAAATGGAGCTTTCTCTGCTTCTGCTGGAGTCAGCATGAACTGCGGCCCTGCGGCTTGTTTGTGGCAAATGGAGTGCGCGAAATATCAAAGGGCAGTGATCCAGAAGAAGACCGACTTTGACAAATTTTAAATTGGCCAGAAAGAAAACCAGAAAAAAAAAATTAAAAAAAAGGAAAAAAAAAAAGAAAAAAGAGAAAAAAAAAAATTATGCAATTCAGTGTGTCCTGCAATCTTGGCTTTCCTGCTCTGGTATGGAATTAGTGGCAAAACAACAGCAATGATCACCCGATGCTGGGAGCAATTACAATCCATCTCAGGGAGATGCTTATCAGTGACTGAAGCTTTTAGAGCTCTCCCTATGTACAGTTGTAAGTGACTTGCTCTTGTGTTGCAGTCATTTTAATTAAAGTGTATGGAGTTTGCTGGGAGTAATTACCCTGCAGAGGATGAGGGGGAAAAAAAACCCCGACCAGGCTCCTGCCTCCTCACACGGCGCTGGGTTTTTGAGGCTGGTGGCAGGAAACTCGATCCCATCTTTCCCTGTGGTTTTTTTCCAGTGTCCCACAGGATTCAAGGGTGGCCTGCAGGTGTCCTGCACCCACACAGGTGAGCAGGGTGGTGATGCTCTGCTCCCCCTCCCTCCAGGATTTCCATGCTCCAGCCTTTGTCCGCAGCGTTCCGGTGGCTCCGCTCCTGGGGACGGATCCATCCGAAGTCCCCTGGAGCAGGGGGTTGGTTTGCTGTGGCACAGCCAGGGGGTTTGTGGGGAGGGGAAGGTAAATGCTCCCAGCAGCAGCAGGGCTGCCCTTATCTGCAGGGCCATTTATCTGCAGGGCCCAGCTGAGTGCTCAGCACATTCCCTTCCCTAAGCACACATCTGATTTCTCCTTCCCTGGAGATTCCTGCTCTCCCTGTTGGACAGACACCCACAGGAGAGGGAGCTGGGAGTCCTGCCTGCCTGAGGAACTCCACTGAACACCTCCAGAGAGGTCTATTTGGGACTCTGAGCTGGGTCCCCATGATTTGGAGCAGTCACTGTCCCTTTGCTCCTAAAGGGACACTGTCAAGTCTGACAAAGGTCAAAAGTGAGGTTTTCTGAAAATAACCTCCTTGCTGCAACTGCAAACTTTAAAACCGGGATTTAAGTCATAGAATCATAGAAGAATAAAATGGTTTGAGTTGAAAAGGACTTTAAAGATCATCTCATTCCTCCCCCTGACAGAGGCAGGGACACCTTCCACTATCCCAGGGTTCTCCAAGCCCCATCCAGCCTGGCCTTGGACACTTCCAGGGATCATGGGGCAGCCACAGCTTCTCTGGGCACCCTGTGCCAGGGCCTCCCCACCCTCACGGGGAACAATTCCTTCCAAACATTCAACCTCACCCTACCCTCTGTCAGTGGGAAGCCATTCCCCCTTGTCCTGTCACTCCAGACCCTTGTAAAGTCTCTCTCCATCCTTTTTGTCATCTCCTTCAGGTACTGGAAGGCCACAGGTCACCCTCAGGCAGCTGCCCACCAGCAGACACAGATAAAAAACCCATCCATCCAAGGGGGTATCCATGTCCACTCTCACACAGTAACACATCATGGACAAGAGCAAGATCAGAATTTGGATAAAACTTGGATAAAAAGTTGCTGCCTTGTGCTGCTCCCCAAAACCCAATGTGCTTCTTACCCAGAAAACAATCAGCACAGGCAGAGAAAACAAAGAGTCAATGTAAGATCATTAAAAAAGAGAGGAAATGTCTTGGATCAGTCACAGGCATGGGTAGAACCTGCTCTGCAGTCAGTGCTCTGATCCCAGCACCCCCTCACCCTTCACCCATTGTTATTCTCTTCCCGAGGTGTATCAGGAGGGTTGTTTTGTATATAAATTGTTGCCCTGCCATAAATTAAAAAAAAAAGCCAAATAATAAAATGTAACTGCAGCAATAGCCAGGATTTATCAGTCATTTGCAGAACACTTTTCCTCCTGAAGGATCCCAAAAGGCTTTATAAATTCAAGCCATACCCACATCGCACGCTTCTCCCTCCACTGAAATGTAGTCAATTTTGGAGGTAAAAGGAGGCTCTGTAAGATTATACTCTTATAGTAAGAGCTAGTAAAGAACTATTTAAAGAGCCTATTCCCCTGAGAGAGAACATATCTGATATTAAGTGCATTTTGCTGAACACTCTGTATTTTGGGATGTTGAGTGTACAGCAGGCGCTGGGATCGCTCGGAGCGGAAGGCGCGGTAATAACACGACCCTGGCCGAGCTCTGCTCATCCCCCCCTGTTCACAGAGACATGGACAATATTCCTTATTCCCCTGAAACTGAAGAGCACACAGATATCATCACTGCAAACCACCCCAGACACTCAGTGACAGTCCAGCAGCCCAAAATGTCTTTGATCAAACCCTTGGTTACGCAAAGCGACGCCCGCTGAAGGTTTGGCCCACGAGGTTTTAGTGAGCTGAGCAATTGCTGAGCTGGAAATTAGACTCAGGCCTTTATAACGGGGGTCTATTGTGAGATCCAGTGAATAAAATATAATAAAAAAGGGAAATCAGCTCAGAAAACCACTATATGACACAGCCTGGGTGTGCTGAGCATGCATGAGTATCGTTCACACGCACACACACGCAGTGCTCTCATTGGTTTTCTTCCCAAGTCAGACAACAGGAAATAAAAATGAAAATGACTCTGATCAAACGCCTCAGTGCCCCTCTGTGAGGGGTGCCCCAGGTCCCAGTGCCCCTTGTGAGGGTGTCCCACGTACCGAGGCGCTCGGCCAGGTGGGTGTACACCGGGTCCACCCTGCGCATCGTCTTCACCAGGTCCTTCCTGCGGAACCGGATCTCCACCGTCCCCTCCGGCTCCAGGATCCCTCCTCTGGAAAACAGAAAAGAAAGGCACTTTTTGCACCTGACTTTCAGGTCATCAGACACAAAACGGAACGGTCCAATACGTGTGAAAATAAAGGGAATGGGGAGGGAGACAAAACAAAGAGAGAACTTTCAGCTCTGGTTTATCCAGGCCAAAGACGCGCACACGAGGTTCCACCTGGGGTTTGTCCAAACCCATGGAAACTGTCCCAGCTCACAGGGAGCAGTCCCAGCTGCTGATTCCAGGGAGGGGGATCCATACCTGCTCTCTCGGTCTGCGTACATCTCCATGTGCCGGGGGTTGATGGTGGGGTCGATGACCACCCAGGAGCCGCCCCGCAGCTCGCCCTGGGGCGGGATGTAGACGAGCACGGGCTGCCGGTACTCCCGGAGACCATCCACGATGTAAGCCCCAAACTTCAGCACCTGGTCATACATGTCTGGGAAAGGACACAGAGCTGGTCAGAGATGTCTGGGAAAGGACAAGGAGCTGGTCAGAGATGGCTGGGAAAGGACACAGAGCTGGTCAGAGATGGCTGGGAAAGGACACGGAGCTGGTCAGAGATGGCTGGGACATGGACACAGAGCTGGTCAGCCATGGATGGGACATGGACACAGAGCTGGTCAGCCATGGCTGGGAAAGGACACGGAGCTGGTCAGACATGGCTGGGAAAGGACACAGAGCTGGTCAGAGATGGCTGGGACATGGACACAGAGCTGGTCAGAGATGGCTGGGAAAGGACACAGAGCTGGTCAGAGATGGCTGGGACATGGACACAGAGCTGGTCAGAGATGGCTGGGAAAGGACACAGAGCTGGTCAGAGATGGCTGGGAAAGGACACAGAGCTGGTCAGAGATGGCTGGGACATGGACCCAGAGCTGGTCAGAGATGGCTGGGACATGGACACAGAGCTGGTCAGAGATGGCTGGGACATGGACACAGAGCTGGTCAGCCATGGCTGGGACATGGACACACAGCCTGGAGTCACAGCTCATCAGTGCCCCAACCTTGGACATTTCCAGGGATGGGGCAGTCACAGCTTCTCTGTGCCCTGTGCCAGGGCCTCAGCACCCTCACAGGGAAGAATTTCTTCCTGATATCCCATCTAAATCTACCCTCCTTCAGGTTAAGGTCATTCCCCCTCTCCTATCACTCCATACCCTTGGGAAAAGTCCCCCTCCAGCCTGCAGGATGCTCTCACATCACTCCTGCTCCCAGGCATGGGACCTCCTCTCTGGAAATCCGGTCTGGTGACTTTCCATGAAACCACATTGATGCCAGGGCTGCAGGTCCTCAGTTCTCACCAGCTGCTCGACACCAGGTGCCCTGGGGATGATCCATCCCTGACTTCCCAGCCCATGAGCAGTCCCACAGTTTGGGAAATCAGGCTGGGTATGTCTGTACTGCCCAATTTCAGACTCACTACCCTGGACCTCTCCCACAACTCACGTAATGTGAATAAAATGCACCTAAGGGCAGGAGAGCTTTTCCAGATCTTCATAAAAATGTGTGTGGGGAGGGATGGGGAACAGCACTCCGCTCTTCTTCCATTAAAATTTGTTTAAGGCATTTTGCTCAAAATTAATAAGAACAACTCCACTGTGTAAAGACAGTACATTGAAAATATCAGCCCCAAAGGTGATTTAAATAAAAGAGAAAAAGGGAAGGCAGAAGAATTTCTATGAGATGATATAGTTTCTAATGGATACAGTTTGTAATGGAAACGGGCACTCTTGAATATATATATTTTGTTACATATAATTATATCTAGAAGTATTAAATCAAAATACAAGAAATGAAAAATAGTTATTAGGCTCATCTAGCCCACCTCTTTGTTCACACAGGACCGGTTCTTCCACGGTGCTTTTGAAAGCTCCCATTTAGAAAGCCCAAACAATAAATCTACTGCTTCTTTAGGGGCATTTCCACAGCCAAATAGATGAGATTTCCCTCAGAACTCAGCCAAACTTCCCCTCCCTCCCCATTAATTTCATGTCACTGCCCCTTGTACCACCCTACATAATGTCTGCACTCCTTCAGGCTCACTACAAACAGCAGGAGGATTTTCAGTGGGGTTTGTCCTCACACACGACAGGAACCCATCCCTCACCTCTCTTCCAACCCCCTCCATCATTGGGGTTCTTTGCTTGGACCCTCCCAGTTTGTCTCATTTTTTCTGGCCATTAAAACACCGGTGCAGAGAAAATTAAGGAGCTGCATTAATGTACCTTACACCTGCTGCAATAGGGAACAGCCTGAAAACACTGAGACACTTTGATTCATCTAAAATCCTTCTATCCCTCGAGAAAAGCCTCATTTCTGGGGAAGAAAGAGACTCCAGCCAAGGTCCCCTTGTCATTTAACCCTCATTTTAGTATTAACATGAACATAATTAAGCAATTAACTCCTTGGGAAACACACACTCTTTTATATTTTATATATATATATTTATATATACAAACAAATATATATAAAAATATCAATTGTACCACAGGCACTGATATGATCTCTCCATTTCATTCCCAAGGTCATTGCCCAATCACCAAGAAAAGGAATTTCATGTTATTTAAGAGATATCAAATGCTGACAAAGGGAAGAACAATTTATTCCCTCTAATTGGGAATAAACATAAATCCCAGCAGAGACAGTGGGGACTGAGAACCAAACAAAACTCCAACCCTTCCCTTTGTCCTGAGCAAAGAAAAAGACTCAAAAGGGGTGACAAATTTATTACTAATTATACAATTATTTTATTATGTAGCGCTAGTAATAAACCACTTGAAGTACTTTCAGCTAATTCTAGTGTTAAGAAAATAATTGCTCGATTCAAATTATTTTAACTGAATTAATTCTTTACTAGACATTTTTTACTAGTGCTACATAATAAAATAATTGTGTAATTAGCAATACATTTTTCACTCCTGCCACGGGTATATATTTTACTCAGGTGAAGTGCAGAGAAGAGCAGCACTAATTGTTTGAACAGGGCAGAGGGAGGAGGAGCAGAGAAATTGGGGGAACTCGATGCTTTCTCACAGCTCCAAACCTCCCTCAGGGTTACCAGGTGGCAGCAGGAAATATTTTATTTTCCAGGTGCCAGGAGGTGGTCAGGGCAGTGTTTCTGTGCCGATGGAGCTTTTGGGATCATCCTTCCAGGAGGAGGAACTTCACCCCTCTGGGACCCTGCAATCCAGCACTGCATTGTCCTGGAATGTCCCAGCAGTCTCAGGATCCTGACTAAATAACTGATTAAACCCTAATATTTATTATTAAATACAACCAAGTGCTGGCTTCCCTTCACACTCAACCAAGGCCAGTGGAGCTGCTGCTGCTCCCAGGGCTGGAGACACCTGTAAACTCTGCTGAGGAGCATTCTCCTTCCTGACCCTGACTTCCAAAGGGTCCCCACAGTTCTCCAAGCCAAAATTCCTGTTTTAATTTAAACCACAGCCTAATCTGAGCAAGCTGGCCTAGTGGAAGGTGGCAGGGGGTTGGAAGGAGGTGATCCTTAAGGTCCCTCCCAACCCAAACCAGTCTGGGGTTCCATGAGCAGCCACTCCCAAGGCAGAGATGCTGCAGGATGTCCCCAGGAGAGCAGAGCTGGGTTTGCAGGAGGGTGGGCAGTGCCCTCAGAGCTCTGTCCCCTTCTCTGCTGCCCTGAGCCCAGTGTCCCCACCACAGGGACACCCAACCTGCTAGAACAGGTCCCTGTGCGTGTAAACCCTGGCACTCAGAGCCCTCCCTGCCCCTCTGGAGCTGGAGCAGATGCCACCAGCCCAGCTGGAACATCAGATGGGACAGAGACACACCCCACAAACCCATCACACTCAACCCCCCGAGCTCCAAACCGGCCTTTTCACTCCGCTGAATTATTCTATATCCTTTTTTTATTGTTATTTATAACCCGTCCCGGGCAAAAACGAGAAGTAAAGCAGGAGCCCCCGACGGCGCGCGGTGGTTTAATGTCGGGGGATTTGCATGTGATCAAACCCTCCCTGCTGGGCCCAGGACCCTGGTGCTAATTTCCAGGGAATTTCACGCTTGATGTCTCCCCCCGTCGTGGGTCACTGCCGGTTCGCCCAAATAAACCCCTGCCAAATGGCTCCTCCATCGGAATATTCCAGCCAGTTTTTTATAATTTAATTTTGCATTATGCTCAGGAGCCTTCTGGCCACGGAAAGAGCTGGTTGGGGAAGCCACCACCACCACGAGCTGCCTTTATTTAGGGCGTTATTTATTTATTTTACGGCAGGAATTAGACCTCCCAGGCTGACTAGGAAAGAGGGGGGTTCTTTTTTTCCCTCTTTTTTTTTTTTTTCTTTTCCTCCCCCTTCACTAATGTCAATTTTCAGCATAGCAAGAGCTGTCTCTAATCTTTTCCTACTCATTACACACAATTTTGGAGTCATTTTACCCACAGTGCAGTCGGCTCCTGGCAGTGTGTTTGTGTGCACTGAGGGGTGGCATAATTGTTTATTTTCCCTCCCTGCATAATCCCCAGCCAGCACTGAAACCAAAACTGCAAACAACTCCCCAAGGGACACCGAGAGTGTCAGGAGACACCAGCAGCAAGCAGGAGGCTGGAAAATGCACGGAGCAAGGTGCAGTGGGGCTCTGTCCTTCCCTCCTCCTCCTCCTGCCAGCTGGCTGGAATAACTTGGGATATGCAATATAAATATTAACATCCTCGTGCTGCCTGTTCCATCCAACTCCAAAGCTAAAACTCAGTTTCTGAGGAAGCCAGCAAAGCCAGATTTGACATTTTAAGGTAAAACAATATTTAAGGACTAAATAAGGTAAATAAAAAAGGTAAAATTACATCAACAGCTTCCCCTTGTGAGTTGTGTGGCTGGGAAAGCAGCTCATGAAGGGAGTGCAGCAGCAGCACATGGAACAGAATCCATCCCCAAAGGCAATGGGTGTTTTCCAGATGGAATTTTGCCATCTTCTGCCACCTCCCACCTTTGCATCTGCAAACTCAAAGGCTTTGCCTTGTGCCCAGCTGAGGAGCCAGCAGAGCCCAGCAGCCTCTGCCACCCTGAGAACTTCCACCAGCTCAGTGCTCCTTTAACTCCTCCTGATCTAATCTTTTCCTTCTTTAAACTTTATAGTACCAATCTCACATCCTTGGCACTTCACAGAATTTTCAAGCAGCACTCTGTGGTGCCCTGAACAGCCAAGAGAGACCACCCCCAGGACAGCACCAAGCTGCTGCTCACCTTTCATTCCCCCAGAGAAGCCTCTCCAGTTTGCAAAGACCATGAGGGGCAGCCCTTCCCTGTTGAAGTCCTTGATTGCCTGGGCTGTTTTGAAGGCAGAGTCAGGGAACCACACCTGCCCAGCCTGCTGGATTATCTGGAGGGAAGAAAAATCCACTGTCAGGCCTTGAAGCACATTAATGCAAGAGTTAAAACATAGAAAAATCAACAGGAGCTGTGATGTGGGATAAACAATGAGGAACATGGCATGTGAAATGGGTAGGATCTGTTTGGCCATGGGAGAGTTGGGACAATCTTTTTGTCATCACCTTCAACAGCAGCATTCCCACTAATTTAGCCAGGAAAAGAGATTATGGAAAGCCTGACAGTGTGATGCTGTAAGGAGGGGAAGGAGAAGAGAAAGAAAAAGACACGGAGAGGACAAAACCCTGGAGAGATGAAGCAGGGCCAGGGCTGTGAAATCAGGCAGGGGAACAGCAAAATGTCAGAGCAGGAAGGCCATGGAACACTCCAGTCACAGCAAGAGGGCAGGGAAGTGATTTTTGCCTGTCACATCTCCTGGACCCTGATCCCTGCCCCTCCCCTGAGTCCTGAGGGAAGCAGCACTGCTGGGGATGTGTCTCCTGTAGGAATGGGCACACGGCAGCCCAGGGGCTGTTCCCAGGCATTCCCAGCTCACCAGGAACGGCTGCACGTTGGCACCACAGGACAAAGAGGGACAGGAGCACACGACCCACCCACCTTGGCCTCCGAGTCCAGGTTTGCGGGATCAGCGGGAATGCTGAGCTCCACCGTCCTCGTTTCCACGGCAACCACTCCTACAGGTATTCCTCCCAGCCTGCAAACAGGTGAGACACATACAATTGCTACTCCTGCTGCTGCACAGTGAGACAGTTTTTCCAGTGCACATCCAAACACCCAGGAGAGGCAAATAACGGGAGCAGCGTTCCGGTCTTTTGCAGAGTTGAGGCACGAGGCTCAAGAATTCCAGAGAGCTCAATGTTCTCAAAGCAAAATCTACTCCAAAAAATGAGCACATTCCTCACTGAAAATTAAATAGAATAAACCTAACCCAGATTTTGAATGATAAATCCATGTACCCACTGCCCTTTGCCTGCCATCTCCCAGATTTTGGTTCTGATGGTCTCGACTGTGGAAAATCACAGAATCCCTGAATGGGTTGGGAAGGACTTTAACCATTCCCTGTGTTTTCCCCGGATCTGCTGCTGCAGGGTGACTGCCAGGTGGGAAGGGTGCAGGCACAGAGGGATGGGCAGCAGTGCAGGCAGCAGGGAGGATGCCCAGCTCTGCCTCCCAGGGGATCTGAGCCCTCCTGAACACAAAAGCCATCAATGCTCCGGCGATGCTGCACTCCCAGGACAGCCCCAGCAGGGCCCCCACTCCCTCCTCAACCACCCCAAGCTGATGACACACGAACAGGCAGGGAAGAGACAGGGCCCATGTGCACTGAGGGGCTGGAAATATTCCCATTCCCTATGATTAAGAGTCTGCTGGAACCCCGTAATTGCAGAAGCCGTCTTAAATCGGTAACTTATAACTTCTATATTAGGGCCCATGTGACCTAATAAAGAACATCTTTATCCAAGTATTACAGTTATTTATTGAACTTGAAAACAGCTCAAAACAACTTCTGTTTTCCATAATACTTCATATAAATTTTATCAGGCTAGCACATGAAGATGCTACATCTTGTTTTATAGTGTGTCCCTGGACAAGTTGCCATAGAATAATAAAAGACAATTTACAGCCAACAGCACACATATTCCAAACATACATACAAGAGATGAGTTTTGGCAGCACTTACAGTAACAATCCCAGAAGAATACATTCATATTTGTTTTTTTCAAAGTGCCACTGCTTTTGAAAGGAGTCTGTTTCATTTGTGTTATATATCCCTGCTGTGTGAGAGTCCAGAGCCACTTGGAATTTGTCAGAAGAAAGGAACTGCAAGTGAAGCTGAGCATGGACAGAGAGCTTCTGGCTTTGCCAAATCATTGATTTCCACCCCTGGCACACTGCTTAGACTGGAAGCCTTTAAATTATAGAGTTCTAGAGCCATGGACTGGGTTGGGTTGGAAGGGACCTTAAAGGTCATCTCATCCCTTTCTTTCCAACTCTGAGGTAGATATATATAAATACACATAGAGAGGGAGAAATAATCACAGGAATGTTGTGTTCTAGAGGAATGCAAAGCATAACCCAAACTTGATTACTACAATTGTCCAAAAGACCCCTCAGAACTCACCTTGCTCTCCCCACCACGACTGTCTGTGCCCAGGGCTGCATGATCTCCAGGAACGACCCGTGGTCAAAGAACCCACTCAGCCACTGCCCTTTCTGATCTAAAGGGAAGGGAAAAAAGGGAAATATCAAAAGTGGAAGGAGAGAGGGAAGAAAGAAAACAGAGTATCAAAGCAGCAACTCAAACTTGCTTAAAAATGCCAAGTGGAGAATATAGCACTGTCTTTTTATTTATTTAATTTTAAATGGATGACAATACAAGGGAACATTAGACAGCTGAGCATTTGTCTGCCCTCAGCCATCATGTCTTATTTCATTTCCTAGTCTGCATAAAGACAGCAATTTATCAGCAAAAGCATCATTTATTGTTAAACGATGGGGTTCGGAGAGCAGAGGGACTTCCCATGCTTTTAAATAAATAACTCTGCTTTTTTCAAGACTACAAACATTTGTCAAAAGGCAGTAAAGTCATTAAAGATGGTTTTCAAAACACCTATTTCTATTTTAAAACTTATCTTATATTCTTCTCTTGATCCTACCTAATCTTTCCTTGAAAGAAGGAACGCTGAAGAAACCCAGGAACTAAATATGAAAATTTCAATGATATTTTAGAGTCAATCAGAGAACTCACAACTCTCTGAGGGCACCTGCTTTGCACTGGGGCTTTAGGAAGCTCTGCATGAAAATAACCCACAAAAAAATCCCCTCAAAACCCCAAATCCCTCACAGCTTCACCCCTCGGCACAGAGCTCCCGAGGAACTCCTTCCTCTGAACGAGCACCTCTGCTTCTGCAAAGCCAAGTCCAAAACCAATTAAAAAGTAGAGATCCAAGCACGCTAACCTCTGCTGACTTAAACAGGATGGAGAGTGTTTTATCAAGCCCAAACTTGTAATTACTGTGTTCTACATTCCTTGCCTCTGTGGCCCCACTGTAAAATGTGACCATCCATTTCAAAATTATCTCTTTATCGCGAGCCCAAAGCTGATCGTTTAGATTCTGGCCTCGTGTCGGGCGTCAGTTTGAAGAATATCACGGCAATATCTCCTCTAATAAATGGCTTTAACTTTTCACCTAGGAGATATCTGCTTTAACTTATCACAGGGAATCATCTGCTTTCCTTAACGCTTCCACTAAATTAAAATCTGAAGTCACTCGATTTGGAAGCCGGCGTTTGCTGTGCCCAGACAGCTGGATGAATTGCTTGAGAGATGATGAAAAAATATTATCCAAAACCAGAAAACTTAGTTTATCACAAATCTCATTTCAGCCCCCCAAACTCATTAATAACAGCAGGAGTAATGGTCACCCAGTTTGCAGCTTGTACCTACACAAGGCTGCACAACCCCAGTGGTGCCAACACAACAACTGCCCGAGATCTGCAGGAATATTGGGATTCCTTTAGCACACAGACCCTTTGTGGATAGACTTTCCCCTAAATCATAAAAAAAAATCCATAAAAGTAACTATTCTAAGTAAATACATCATCTATGAAAGTATTAATTGGAGGTGGCCTTAAGCACTCAGGATTTAAATGCTACTTTGAGATGTTATGCATAAATAATATTATCTATGAATATTATTATATATAAATAATATTATATATGAATGTTATTATATATAAATATTTATGTATTAGATCCATATTGCTTAGATCTAATTATTTTACAGATTCTGAAATATATTTGGGTTGCAAACAGCCTAGAAACAAGATGAGAGTTGCTGCATCTCCTGGCCATACTTGGGTTGGGGCGTCCAGCCAGCATCCAGCGAGGGTCATAGGGGGTCTTGGTGGGAACAAAGTCGATGGTTCTGTCTATAGGATCCTTGGCTTTGAGGATGGGAACAGGGCTGTGTATATTCTAAGGGAAAAAGGAAAATATTGAAGGAAGTGAGAGCCCCCCTTTCCCAAAACCCTGCAAACAAAGCCAGCAGTGGCACCTCGGAGCTCTGCAGGCCCAGGAATTACCTTTGGCATGTAGGAAAGCCACTGCAGAATGGTGTAGACTCCTTCAAAGTCATCACAGACCGTGCCGTGTGTCACCCCGTTGTTGTGCATGATCTGGATCCCTCCCAGCTGGTTGTTGGAGGTGTAAACTTCCCGTCCAAGCACCTGGGGAAGGAAAAATAGGAAAGCCATCAGTGCTGGGATGTGACCAGGAGGTGCTGACTAAGGAGGCACACACAAACCCGTCCCTGCAGCACCTCAGGATCACTTGGGCACAAAAGGATGGAGCAAACCTCTCACAACACAGCTTCCCAAGCCTTGTGTGCAGGTAAGAGCTTCTGAACAGTGATCCCTAGCAAACAGAGGGCAGGGGTGGATTGGATATTGGGAAGGAATTGTTCCCTGGGAGGGTGGGGAGGCCCTGGCACAGGGTGCCCAGAGAAGCTGTGGCTGCCCCTGGATCCCTGGAAGTGTCCAAGGCCAGGCTGGATGGGGCTTGGTGAAACCTGGGATAGTGGGAGGTGTCCCTGCCCATGGCAAGGGGGGTGGAACTGGATCTTTAAGGTTCCTCCCAGCCCAAACCATTCTGGATTCTACAATCCCCAAGGGGAATGATACAAGTGGGGAAACTGAGGCAGTTTTCCCACTTGCCCTCCCCAAGCAGCAGTGTGACCAAAGCTCCCGAGTGCTGAGCCCAGCTCAGCTCCCTAATCCCAAATGGCTTCAAGAAAACTGTAGGGTGGACACACAACTGGGGAAAAAACCCAAACAAAGGCCCAGCAGCTGCTCTGAGGGGCTGGCCAGAAGCTGGCTGGGGCTCCTCATTCTCTTGCACAGCTCCATCTCTAATCTGAGCCTGGGCAGCGCAGCTCTTTTCTCATTCTCCTGCTGTCTCTTCCCATTTGCCCTCTCCCTGACTGATACACTGATCTCTCGGTCACTCGGCTTTCTGCTCCACTGACTCCATATTACTAATAACACCTCTGCCACGGCCAGTTTACCTCATGAAGGCAGGAGCACATCATTACAAAATAAACTCATAACTTTGACATTCTAGCAAATACATGCCGTTTGTTATTTTTATGGGTTGAGTCTTTCTAACAGACAGAGGACATTACACACCTGCTTCATTTGGATCTTAAAAACCCCCTCAAACGCACACAGACAGCCTGGCCTCCCCCAAACACCCAGCACAGCTCATTTTGGGGACAGAGGAGCTGGCAGATGCCAGCCAAGGTTTATGTAGAGAAGAAACCGAGGCACAGATGTTACAAAACTAACCCCAAAATACAGAATTCAGTGTGTGTGTTTTAGCACAGGGATGTTCCTGGGTCTCCCTTCTGAGCTCAAACACCTTCCTCCTCCTCTAACAAAATCAGTGCCAAGCAAAGCCATGGTAGAAAAGACAGCAGCATAGATTTAGGTTCAAGGATAAGAAAAGCCCGGGCCTCCAGATGCCAGGCACAAGCCTAGCTAAACGCTTCCCACAGAGGAAAATAAAAATAAAGAGGATTTAAACTCTCCCTCTCTGAACCGATGCAAACGTATGTACATGCAAAATGGGCTCTGCTCCTGCTTATCTGGAGACGCTGCAGACAGCTCAGGTTTAGCACTGCTGACAGGCAATGAAACAGCCTAATATACCACTGCTCTCGCCCTTAAATCCCTTTTTGGAGATGAAGATAAACACACAGCTCCTTCTCCCGAGTGCTCCAGCCATTCCAGCAGAGCCTGCAGCGGGTGGGAGATGCTGGGATGGAGCCAGCACCACACAGACCCACCAGGGCCAGGGGCAGAGGGGCCCCAGCTGCAGGGAAAAGCTGCTCTGAGGAGAGTTTGAGCTGGGATTTGGATGAGCTGGATGTGCACAGGTGAGGGGGGACACGTGAGCTCTGAATCAGCACAGCCCAAGCTGCTCCAGCCCCAGACTGGCACTGGGCACTCAGGGAGTTCAGGAGGATCATGGAATCCTAGAATGGTCTGGGTGGGAAGGGACCTTAAACTCTTTCCATGACAAAATTCTTCCTCATGTCCAACCTGAACCTCCCCTGGCAAAGCTTGAGGCCACTTCCTCCTGTTCTGTCATTTGTTATCTCAGAGAAGAGCTTCAAAATATTCCAAAATACCTGGGCAATGTTGCCAACACCGAGTTCATCTGATCTTCCAAAAACCCATTAGGAGACCACATTTCTTGTTACTTCAGAGGATCTTCTGGCAAGCACAAGCAGAGGCAGGATTCTAACAGCCTCTAAAGGATGGTCCCTCAGCAGGTTTACAGGTTTATATAGGTTTATAATAATCATGTGCATATTAATAATTTTCTAGCACTCCAACCCGTGCTAAGCAACTGCTTTCTCCTCTCAGAACCTGAGCTGCTGGAGAGTTGGGACATTCCCTGCAAAGCTGGGCTGGCTGAGGGCTGGGCTGCCTCATCTGTTTCACCCAGGATGAAAGATCTGAAAACATGACAGCTTGGAGGGCTTGAATGGGAATCATTATGTAACATAAGTGCTGTTATTATTCCGAGCATATCGTGTGTTTATATCAAATATAAGTGCCAGATTTTTATCCAAATAATTTCAATAATTGCAATTCCCATCCCACAATTTATATTGTCTGCCAGAAACACGAAGCAGAAGAGGCATATGCACGTCCTATAAATAGCCTATTTTTCATAAACAGGCAGAAATGATGGGAATGAATGTCTCATCAGAAAAAATGTAGGAACACAACATAGGAACTTCAAACCTGACTGCTATTATGTGCAGTCAAGCCTCGACAGAGCTCAGGGCTCATTTCCAGCTCTTCCCCCACATGGATCGTGTATTAGAGGGGGAAAAGAGGCAAGAGGGAAGAGAGCCCAGCTGAGCACAGAGCCCTTCCCAAATGCACAGCCCTCCTGGCTGGCAGTGGGAGCACAGACAGCTCCTCTCTGCCCTTCCTGCATTCCTAATCCCTGAATCCGTGCAGTTCCTGCACTTCTAATTTACGAGCGTTCGGTGGGGGACCCTTCTGACTTGGGAACAGATTGGCTCGGTCTAATGCTTGGAGATTATTAAAGGCAGAGCTATACTCCACTATCAAGTCTACAGATCTTTTATTTAGAAGATATGGTGCTCTAAATGCACAAAGAGCTCCCTGTCACCTTCACATTAAAGCCCCTAGTGCCTGGTAAATGGAATTATATAGCTGTCATCTCCTTTCCCCAAAGTTTTAAGAGTACAATGGGCTCATTTTTTCCCACTCCATCCCAGCTTCAGAACTAAGAGACCTACTTTGTATTGATTTAGAGTCTCGGAAATAAATAAACCTGCTTCTCCAATGTGATTCACAAGAAATTCATGATACACTATTGCATGATATATTTCAAGCTGCGGCTCCGGCTCTTTTTTCCCTTTGGTGAGTGATGGGGGAGGTGGGAGCTGGGGGGAGGTGGGAAGCTGACAGCCTGATGGTTATTGGGGATGGCTCCTGACTGCAAATCCACAGGCAGGTCCTGCTGGTGGAGTCTTTCCCTGCTTTCATTTGGTGAGATCAGAGGGGGGAAGGGGGGGAAAAAAAGCAACTGCACTTCACCTGGCAGGGAGCAGGGCAAGGTGCATCCAGGTGCACACAGAACTGCAGCTCCTGCCTGGAGATCCCAACATTCCTCACAGACACAGAGGGAGCAGGGCTCCACAGCCAGTCACACACACAGGAGATTCTCTCTGCTTGCAGCATCACACATTTCTGGTGGGAAGGTTTTTCCACCTTGTTGTTATTAGAGGAGGGTTTTGGAAAATTTCTGGGTTGCAGCAGAAAAATCAAGTCTTGCAGTCTTGATATCTGAACGACACACTTGAGATCAGACAGGCTCCAAATGACCTCTAAAATATTTGTTGTACATATTAAAAATAAAAATTAATTTGGGAAGAAAATTCAGCTGGGAAATAAAAATCGAACAACTTTTCATTCGACCCAAAAAATTCCAAAGGAGAAGCTCATCCAAACTGATACTTTTTCCTGAAGAGCTCCAGTTTCAGTGAAGTGGCATTTCCAAATGAAAAATGTCTTGTCAAAACCCTCGTGCCCCTCTCTCCTCTCCCTGCGTGTGTTTTGCTCAAGGTCACTCCCTCAGTCAGTGGTAAATCAAAAGGACTCAATACACTTTGCAAACTAAAATTACAGCCCCTATTCTACATGGTGCCAACACCCATAAATCCCACCTGTCTCAGCCAGGGGTTCCCTAATCTAGATATGAACCCCATAAACAATATTAATGGTTGTCTCCAACTTAAGGATCTTGGTCATTTCCTTTGTCACCTTCTGGACCCCAGAGAACCCTGTTACTCAGAGACCCCTGGGGCACAGGCTGCAGAGCAGGGACCTCTTTCACCAGGACAGTGAAACTCTGTTCACTTTCCAGGGTGAGTTTAGGTTTAGTCATGAGAAATGTTGCAATTCTCCAGTGCTGTTCCCATAGTTCCCATCATATGTCCAGAATCACAGGGAATTTCTCCAGAAAAGACCCCAGGCAGGTCACCTCAATGTCCTCCTGGGGACATCCCAAGAGGGATGGTCAGGTCAATCCTTCTGGGATACATTTGAAAAGTTCAGCTCCTATGGAACATTAGGGAGCAGAGTTAATGCTCCAGTGAGAACATACCCTGCAGGATCCCCAGGAATACAGTCTTGGGGAAGAGATTTGGACAGGCAGAATATGGGCCACGATGCTAAACTCCTGTTTAGCAGGAATAAACACACACAGAGCCCCCACCCACACAGATAAACTGAACAAGATCCGTATTAAAAATGATAGAAGGAGGGAGAATAAAAAAAGTCAACAGAAATCTATTAGACTTTCTTCCCTAAGCAAACATCAAGGGACTGATAATGCCATGCCTGGAACGTAAATTGTCTCTAATGGGAACAATACACAAATATCACCACTTAAAGAAAGGCAATTAAAAGGAAAATGCAGCAGTGGAGGGTGGTGGTTGTTTATCTGCACTGAGCCCAGGCATCCATCCTGCCTGCATCTGCTGCTCCACACACAGCAGGGAGCTGTGTGCCACCAGCAGTGCCACCAAGCACACCCCCTCCAGCACCTAAAGCCTCTCCCTGGCAGGGAAAGAAAGGAATGAGCCTGGCTGTGGTGGGTCTGAGCCCACAGTGACCCACGTCAAGGACACCTCCAAAGTCCTGGGGCAGCTCCAGGAGCTGGAGAACCCAACCTCCACCACAAAACCACCTTTGTTCTCACCACCTCCACTGCCACAACCAGCCAGGGCAGAGCAGAGGGGCCTCTCCTGCTTCCCAAGAATGGGATAACCTTGGGCAGCTCCAACCTGCACAGGAGGAACCAACACTTGATGCTGGTGTGTGTTGATTTCTGGTTGACATTTCCCACCCCTCCTTGCTTAGCATTCTCCAACACCCTGCACCCATCAGGATCCTCCTAATAGTCCTGCTGTGCCACTACAGAAAGATTCATATCATGCATTAATAATTATAATGCTTCTTTGAATGACAGGGCTGGCACTTGCTGTTCTAACTCACATGATTGCTCTCACATGATTGCTTTGATCTAATCCCAAGACTGGAGTCATCTTGAGCAGATATTGAGCTATCCCTGCCTTGAATCTCACCAAAAAAAAAAAAAAAAAAACCTTTCCACAGTACAAACCCCAAACAGCATCAGTCTCACAGGGCTTTTATTTATTTTTGCAGATTGTGAAATTGAAGGGTAAATATTACTGTTGGCAATCACTGCCCAGCCTGTGTGAGCCTCCTGTTCCTCACTGAGCTCCTCCAGGGAGCCTCAGAGCTGCCCCAGACCTCTCTCACATGGGCACAGCCCCCTGAGCAGCCCTGACCTGTTCTCTCATCCTGTTCCATGAATCCCAGAGCATCCAAAAAGTTCTGCAGCACAATTCAGGACTGAACTGAAAACACAAAGATATTCTCTTCTGGCCTCCTGCAAAGGAATCCAACAAGACCAAACAACGCTTTTTTTTGGACCCATTCTGGTCAAAAATGTCACCCCACAAGCAGGCAGGTGGTTGGCTGCAGGCTGGGAAATGAACTGTGCCTTGAATGTTTCAGTTTCTGACCCCTCATCTTCCCTTGCCTCTCCCTGCACAGGCTCCTGGCAGCTGGGATTTGTCCAGCTCATCCTTGGTACTCTTGGATGCTCTGAGCAAACCATGGGGGTGCACAGGGCCTGATGATTCAGGCACGTCAAGACCAGAGAGTTTGGGGGAAAATAAAGCTGAAACAGGAGGGAGAGGAAATGAAGCAGTGCTGGTCAGAATTCCATCAGCTCCAGGAGGGACAGCGGCTTTGGGGCAGCTCCTCATCACCATCACAAAACGAACTGTCTGAGAGCCTGGCTGAACACCTACATAGCAAACTGAGGTGAATCCTGCTTGGAGCAGTTCCTGGAAGTCTCAGCTAAACCTGGCTTCCCTTAGGAAAGGCCTAGAACAGGTATCTTCAGGGAAAATGTGATCGAAAGCCACTATTTGTTTCCATTAACACAACAGTCTCCAAGACGGGATTTCTTTTAAACACCAAAGACAAGGAGGAGCAAACTGATTAAAAATAGGTCAGCAGCAGACTCTGGAACATCCTTGGGAGGACTGAAATGGAATGTAGCCCTGGAAGCTTGAATCACATAAGCAAGGCAGGAATTGGGAATGCCAGGCTCTTTGGTCTTATTTCCATTAAAAAGAAAACCCAGGTGTTGGTGCAGGGCACAGCACGTCCCATCTGAAATCACCCCGTGCTCAGGTTATGACGAGGGAAGGGAGTGAGGGAGGAGGAGGAGGAAGGTTTGGGGGTGGAAAAAGAGGGAGGCAGGGGAAGTTTAAAAAAAAAAAAAATTTAAAAAAATCTCTGCCTCAGCAAAAGTTTTCATTAAAATTTTAGACAAATGATCTCTGTGTCCTTCTCCCATGCTGCCTGGGGCTCCATGCTATTTCTATGCAAATAACAACCTCGTGGTTTATATCTTATTATTTCCACCGGAGCTGCGGCGACATGACCCGAGACGTGTGTGAGGTAGAGACAGCGACAGAGAGAGGGAGAGAAAGAGAGGGAAGGGAGGGAGGGAGATGGAGTGGCTGCTCGCTGAAGTGTGAAAAAATATTGTCAGGAGTGAGCAGCAAGAACAAAAAAAAAAAAAGAAAAAAAAGAAAAAAAAAAAGAAAAAAATTGCAGGGATAACGTGTTTATTTCAGCCCCTCTCCCCATGTGAACCAGCATCTTTTAAAATTCATTGGGCATCAGGCGATCATGCACAATCCATCTGCTTTCACTTTATCATTTGCATTTCATGCCTCCTGGCTTTTGATGTGCTGATACTTTGATGCAGTCAGGAGACGCGCATTATCATTATTTCAATTTGCAGGGGGGTCAGCGGGCTCGGCACACGCTCACCGAGAGCAAGGAAATGGCATTTCCACCTCTCCACCCCCTGCTGAAATGCACTGGGGAGACAAAAGGGGCCCAGCTGAAACACGGCCCCGCGTCCCCTGTGCTGGCACCGTCCCCACCGCGGAGCATCGCACCTTTCCCTGGCTCCTTCCCCAGGACAGACAAAGACAGCTCCAGCAGGAGCACAGGGACACCCTGCACAGCCCTGGTGCAGTCTCCTGCCAGCCCTGCCAGGGGTTGGGGCTGGAGAACCCTTCACCCCGGGTGTCTCCCTGGGATGTGCCTCTCAGCTCACCTGCACTGGCACAGGGACAGGTGGCACTCGAGGAGCTGAGCCCAGAACCCAACAGGAGCTGCAGCTCCAAATGCCACCGACCTTGAGCCCATCATCTGAGCTAGAGGTCACCCAATGGCTTTGGCAGCTGGACCTTTCCCTCTACACCTAAACCCTCAGGCTGCTTTTACATAATGATAATGAACAAGACCAGCAACGGCTCTGGCTGCACATAATGTTTGTCACATTTCCCCTCTGTTCCCCTTGTAAATTAGAAAGAATCCAGCATTTCGCAGGGAAAAAAAATACAATTAAACAACTTCCCAGAAAACCCTGCCTGCTCTCTGAAAGCCCAATTGTTTCCACTGCTGCAGGAACAGTTTTGTGCTGCACATTCCGCTGGCGAAGAGGAGACATTTTGAAGATGTGTTTGCAGACACAAGAAGGGTCAGCTTTGTCCTGCATCCTCTAGGAACACACATATGTAAAAGTCAGCAATGGAAAAACTATCCCAAATCTCTGACACCTAACTGGGAAGAGCTAAAGGTGGCAGTTTCCATGTGTTCATCTTTGTTTCAGCCATGATCTCTCCTCAAGCCCTGACTCCCCACCTCCTCCAAGGGAATGAGCAGCACCAAGAATCACTCATTCCACACAGAACAACTACAATAGATTTTCCCCTCTGGAGTCTCATCCCTGGGAATGAGCAGGAACACATCATACACCACACCCAAACAGCCTCTGCACTCCTACAAGGGGAGACTTCACATAACTGGCCCCTGGCTGGCAGTGACCTGACCTCCGGCCCCAAAAAATTCAAACTAGCCCTCTAAATCCAAGGGACAAGTGTTGAACAGGCTTCAGGGAGCACAGGGTAAGCCTGAAGTCAATCCTGACTCCATGGCAGGAGGATGCCAATGGATGAACACTCATTGCTCACTTCACACCCTCCAGAGGATCAGCCAGAGCGAGCTCAGACATTCCAGGCTAGTCCTGGACACCAGTTCCCTGCTTCAAACACACTTCTGGGACACAACTGCAGCTGGATCCCTTCAAGAAGCCCTGAGCAGAACTGCAGGGACTGGAAACTGAAGATCATATGAAGCAGCAGACACACAACACACAGAGCCAGGAGTGAGTGGGGACTCCCAGGCTCCCACTGCTCAAGGGCAGGTCAACACTGCTGGGTCTGGACAGGATGCAACAGGTTCCTCCCTCACCTTCAGGCAGGTAGAGGTTCAGAGCTGACACAAACATACAGACATCCCAACAGAGCATGGAGAGGGGAAAAGGACTCATGGGATCATCCAGCCCACTGAAATTCTTAGGATGGGATAAATGCCCCCCAGAAAGCAGCTCCTTCTGTCTATGCCTGCTGACAGATGTCAGGTGCTTCATTTAGTCCATATCCTTAATTTTTAAGTGCCTAAAATCCAGTGAGATTAATGCAGTCCTGTGAAAACAACCATTGACTCCACAGGCAGGGAGTGCAGTTAAACCTGGGAAGAGGGGGAGAACTGAACAGCCTGGCCCTGCCATCTGGGAAACTCTGCAGGGCCCCGATCCCCAGCAAGTGACAGCTGGAACCAGGCAACTCACTGCACTTCAGCAAGCACTAAACTGACTCAATTTCTTTTTAAAGGCTGGATCTTCAAATGCCTCTTTTCCTCCCATTGATGCAGGTGTGTGTGATGTGTGTAAGAGATCTAACTGAGGGTGCTGCAGCCTAGAGTTGATAGGATCAATGCTTCATTTTCTGCAGAGCCCCCTTTATTCAGGGGAATAATTCAACAAGAGCCTGTTTTCCTTTATCTCCCATTGTCAGGCAGGCACTCCTGGAAACACAGCTTGCCATGGAGCACAGCCACCCCAGGTGCTGAGAGTGCCTGAGAACAAAGCTACTCGATGGGGAAGGGCACTCACAGCACACAGCCCCAGCTCCAGGGAAACAAAGCCCTCGGGGAGAGGGAAGGGAGCAGAGAGGGCTGGGAGCCGTGTCTGCACCAGGCAAGGAGCTGGGGGCTGTGGGATTAATGGGTTTGGGGCAGCAAGGGAGAAAATCTGCCTCTGGAGTGGAGAAAAAAAAAAAAGAGCCACTTTAGCAGTGAAGCTGTAAGTCTTCTTTTGACAGCCCCAGTTATTCCTCCTGTCCCCACAGCTGAGATTTCCAGCAGGAAATCTTGTTCCCAGCCTGGAAAATCAGCATCCAAGCTCCTCAGTGCTCCCCAGAACTAACACAGTGCTGGGGGTGACTGGAAGTTCAGGTGATTCTGGCCCAGATATTTTGGAACACGGACTTCCACATCCTGGGAACAGCCCTGTTTCCCCTCACAGCACTCAGGGGGTGTGAGGACACTGGGCTTCCCCACTCCTGTATTTACTCCATGTGCACACAACCTCTGTAAAAAGCTGCTTCTCCTCCTTCCTTCCTTCCCCCCCTTGGCTGCTGCTCAGGCCCTTCAATGTCCTTTCCAACCCAAACCATTCCAGGATTCCCTGGCAAACCCCAGCTCCATTCTGAGAGCTGTGAGCACTGAAATGTAAGGACTTACTTTGTTGAGGGCCCCACAGCCAGTGAGGATGATGTGGGAATTCTCCACCTGGATGGTTCTCTGGCCCAGCCGGACAAGGTAGGCTCCAATCCCAATTGCCCGACACGTGACCTGGGGAAAAAAAAGGGAAAAGAAAGGAAAAAATAAATAAATAAAAGCAATGGCATTGATTTCTGTCTCTCCACACAGCCCCAACCTATTGATTCAAACATTGAGATAAAAGTAGGTGTGTTTGTAGTACAAGGCCATAAAATCTACTCTTGGCTGGAAAACTCCAGAATCCGTTATTTTATAAAGCACAGGATCTGAACATAAATGTATTTTAAAAAAATAAAGAGAGACGAGAAGCAGCAACTTCCAGACTGAGCAAATAGGAGGCTAAATGACTGAAGTGTTTTAAAGTGAGTGTGGAGGGGACCCAGCCCTGCACTGGTGCCAGGAGCATTGCTCAAAGCCTACAGGAGCCCATTTCCATCAGCCAGGAGGCTGATCCCAGATGGATGTTTGGGATAACATCACAGGATTTTTAGCTGAAACAGACAATACATTTGAAGAACAGAAAGCAGTGGGGGATTACCAAGCTGATGGTGATAACACTATCATAGGCTAAAGATGATTCTCCAGCAATCATGGCACATGCTCTGAGGTTCTCTACTCCAAGCCCGTCCTCCTTCCCGATAATATCTGTTATCTTGTACCTGAGGGAGACACAGACAGCCTTTGAGTCACAAGGTCCAGTGATTTGCTGAATCAGTTTGCTACGAAGAAAATGAAAAGTGACTAAATATCATTAAGGTTCCAAGGAGAAATGTGCATAAAGCCCGGGCAGGAGCTGTGCAGGGCTCATCCTGCAGCACCATGGAATGCTCCCATGGGAGCAGCACTGCAAGAGGAAATGCCAAGGGAGAGGAATGCCTGGGAAAAGTGTCCTGTCATTCCCACAGGACGTGAGGAGCAGGCTGATTATAGGAAAAAGGGCAAGAAAGGAAGGGAATGCAGACAAAGGGAAAAAGGAAAAGAATGAGGATTACAACGAGGCTCTTACCTTTCCTTCACTTCCTTCTTCCATGCCTCCATCCCCTGCCCAGTCCCTTCTCACCCACTGCTCTCAGACCAGCTCCCAGCTTTCCCACCAGGCCCTTGCTAAGCTGAGGACCTGAGCATGTGCTCCAGAGCCTCCCTGAGGAGCCCCCAGCTCACAGGGGCACGCTCTCATCCCCACACCCAGCACCTGCTTCAGTTCTTCCAGCGCCTGCCAGGCCTTGCTTTAACCCTGAACACATCCTGATCATTCCCTGCAGGACTCTCAGCCATGACTGGGGGTCAAGAAGGCACAACCCTTAACTCCCTGTTCCCTGCCCTGACCACACAGAGCTTTGGCTTTCCACACACCTGGATCCTAAGGAATGTCCCAGCTGTGGACAAGGACATGCCATGCATCACCCAAGGATGAGCAGAAAGCTTTTCATTCCTACCTGGACTCTCCATTTTCCTCCACATGTTCACAGTGAACAGAGTTCAGGGCGCTGACCTTCTTATAGTCTTGAGGAGTCAGGTACAAGTATTTGTATCCCTGCAGAGAAAAACAGCTCATTCAGCCCAATCCCACCTGTAGTTCCTTCCTGATCCCCACAAAGAAACTTTCACAGGGGCAGAATTTAATTCCACAGAGTGATAAGAACATTCTCTCAACATCAGAGATGCAGCTGATGCCACTGAAAGCTGGGAATGGTGCAATATTTAGCACTAACTCCTTTTGGATGCCAATCTGCTGCCAGGAAGATCATAAAATCCTATCATGGAATGGTTTGGCTTAGAAAGGACCAGGCTGCTCCAAGCCCCATCCAGCTTAGCCTTGAACACTTCCAGTGCTCCAGATCCAATACCAAGGAGAACTCTGGAGGTGACAGTCTGCCAAATGTTTACCCACCCCTCTATTACAAGAGGTGGTGTCAAAACAAGACTCCTGTGGGCTGTTGCAGTTTCCCCACCAGTTCCTGTGCCCCCTTACCTTGTATGGGTTGTCTGGATCTTCCCAAGCCACGTGGAACATGTGCCGGATCTCCTCGGCCAGGCCAATCCTGGCCCCGCTGTTGGCAGCCACGAAGATCCGGGGAATGCCCTCAGCCCTGGCCAGCTCAGATGCCCTCAGGAACAGCAGATCCTCCTGAGGCCCAAAGGAGCCTATCCTGTAGGTGATGTCATTGCCAATGACAATGATATCCCGGCCCTCCGGATACTCCGGCGTCTTCAGAGTCATCTTCCAGGCCACCATCCCAATCTGCAGTCCGAGAGCAGAGAAGAGCAAAAAATAAACATCTTCAAGGTGTGAAAGAAGGGACTCACACAGGGATCATTCCCCTCACTTGGAGAAATGGTCTCTTGGACTTGGCACATTTTTCTTGGGAACTTGGATGACAGCAGCTCTGACGTGCTGCCAGTGCAGAGCACGGCTGGAAGCGCTTGATCCTTCCCACATTCCTTGGAGCACGTTCTCCACTGCTCTCATCCCACCAGGATGCTCACACCGGCTCTCCCTCCCCCCGTTCAGGGATTTATCACAGGTCCAGCACGTTCTGCCAGCATCCCTCTCACAGGGAGCAGTGTATTCCCTGTGCTCCCAGGATGTGCTGCTGCACAGGATTCCTGACCACCTGCTCAGGCTTCCCCCACTACCTCATCACCCTCACCCAACCCTCATTTTAACCATCTTTTTATTTCATCACTATCTCCCATTTCCCCCCCATCCTTCCTTTTATTTCTTCATCTCTTCCCTTTTCCCCTCCCCAGTTCTACAGCAGGGTAAGCAACGCTTTTTGCTGCGTATTTTTCTTTTCAAAAGGGGCTGATCTCTCCTGGCCCATCTCCTGGAGGATCAGCAGTGTCTCTCCCCTGCCTGCCCCATCCCTCAGCCACTGCTCCTGGAGCCGGCCAGCCCCAAATGCCATTAACAGATGGGAATAGCAGCGTCCCTTGAAAGCCACATGCATCACCCAGTCCCCGCTTGCCCAAGGATCATAAGCTCTGAGTACACATTCCTCAAGCCGATTGCACATCCTCTGCAATCAGGAGGGCTGAGACTCTCATTGTGGAGCCTCGGAATTCTGAACATGATGAACTAAAGCGGGAGGGGGAGAGGGGAGAAGCAGCAGATAGATCTGTGCCATTTAATCCACATCCAAATGGCACAATACACAGCCCAGATCCAATCAGCATCTGCAATAAGATATGCCATAATAGGCTCATTAAAAAAAATAAAGAGGCAGAGGAATTAATCAAAGGGTCATTGGAAGTAAAGCAGGCAGCAATCCAAAAATATTAGAGCCAGCTACTGGCAGATCCTTCCTTACACCTCCCCTTCCAAGAGCTGAGATTGCAAGTTAACAGAGTGTTTCAGTTCACCTTCTCCTTGGATTCCTCCACTCCTACTCTGACACGTCGAAAGGGAATAATTTGTTTGCCTCTGAATATTTGCAGATTTACAGTTCCACCTCAGCATCCAACTGCGGGGTTTGGAACAGAGAGATGCTGCAGCAGCTTCAAAGAAGGGAGCAAAAATCCCTAAAAGTCAGCAGGATGTTTTGCTAAAATACCAGTAATGTTGCCAAAGGAAAGGGAAAAGTTGCAATAGAACAAGTGGGTCTGGCACAGAGACCAGGGGGGACACAGACAACCAGTCCAGAGGCTGGGAGAAGAGCCTGACTGATCCCAAACACAGCCAGAGGCATTCCTTGGACATTTGCTCTTGGACTTCCACAGCAAAGCGAGAATTGTGGTGAAAAAAAAAAGGAGAAAAGAAGTTAAGTTTTGTCCTTCTGACCTGACTGTTGGAGGAAAAGTGATGCCAGGGGCTGGATTTTGAGTCTCTGTTCTCACTCTCAACTGTGGCAAGTTGGTGATCAGAAACAGCAGGTTAAAAGAGTCTGCAAAGCCAAAGTTAAAGGCTCCAAGATCAGCCTCTAGGAAATCAGGGATGCAGGGATGTCCATCTGTACCCCAGCACCTACTGCAGCTCAGTTCTTTACCATAATTTAAGACTTCTTTTTTTTCCACAACTAAAATCCTTCAGTGAGCACTTCCCAAATCTTTCTGCTATCAGCTCAAAAAACAGCTTTAGTGACTGACAGAAACCCACAGGGAAACGGGGTAACAGTCTCTTTAAAATACACCATAAACTTCTTCCAAAATAGCACAGAATTACCACTAATTGACAGGTTTTTGCTTAAGTGGTCATTTCCTTACAGCCACACTGATCCCATCAGCCAGGACTGAGGGATCAGTGACAGACCAGAAAGTCTCCAGGGCTGGTCCCACAGTCCATCCTACCCACCACGATACAAGACATTTTCCTCACTTTCAGCAGCTTGATGATTTTTGACAGCACAGGAGACAGGCTAATTTAAGGCATTTCTTATTTAGAAAATTCAGGTTGTAACAGAAGTGTTGGAATAATTCCCTAACCCAAGATCGTGTGTCCTCTACACCAATAAAGTCCCTTTTACCAGTGCTCACCAGCAGAACAGAAAACAGGGCACAAACTCCTGCAAACAGTTTACAGATGATAAATATGGAGCAACCCTATGCAGTTTGAGAAAAGAAAAATTCAAGTGCACCACTATTAACTTGGGCGTCTTTTGCCTCCCCAATTCATGGCGTGTTCTGTGCCATTCATCCAGTGATAAAAGCCACGGGGATCTGCACAACTAAGGAATTTTTTTTTTTTTGCTATGAATTTGCTGGATTCAGTTGAAATTGATGGGCAGTGGAGAATGGCTTTCTATTCCAGAAAAAAAAAAAAAAAAGGAATAATGTGATTTTTAAGTTAACAGCAGCACGCCAAAAACTGGAGAGTTCCCAGGTTAATTAGCCAGGCTGAGCTAATCACCTAAGAGCACTGGCAGGCAATAGCAGATGATGGTGAGCAGCCCTGGCTTTGGAACAGGCTCTTTTGAAGAGGCAGCACAGTTTGGAAGTGCTGCTCCTGCCACGGCTCCATTCCCAGCACACCCAGGAGTGAAGAAGAGGCGGAGGAAAAAAAGCAGGAACCGTCTTATTTAACTGTTTTTATGTTGGCAAAATGATTTGTGCCCCGGTATTTCCATAAGAAGTGGGACCATTATTCTCCTGTAGGAACACATTTGGTTTGAAAAGTATCAGTGGGCAGCACGTGAAAATCAAAGGGGATGAATTATTCACAAGCCCCGATCAGAAGTGATCATTATTTCTGATGCTCCAAACTGTGATTAGGATTCAGTGCTCAGCTGTCATTTGCTCCCTGAACGGCCCCAGCCCCGCAGAATTGCACGACACACGGAGATGACACCCAAGTTTCAGATGTATAATTTTACACACACCTTCTCCCACTCCATCTTGGCCTTAATGGAACCATTAAGAGCCAGTAAAACGGGCGCGTTAACGAACGGCGCTTCCCCGGCGCTCGTAAACGCCGCTCGTTTGACACCCAGTGTCAACACTAATCATGGCCTAAAATTAACACCAAAATTGACTTCAACATTAATTGCACTATCGATGGGAACAGTAATACACACACTGATGCAGTTCCAAATTGACTGCCGGTGGCAGCCAGAGCTGTTGACAACAGGCACCGAGGGGAATGGGGAAGGAGCCGATCCCAGGCTCCCTCCGGGAAGCACGGAAGGCTCCGAGCAGAGGGGAGCCAATGCCAGGGGCAGCTGGTGCTGGGGAGAGGGAGCTTTTCAGGCTCTTTCTGGCAGGTTCTGTAATTCCTGGAGAAGCAGAGCCAACAGAATCACAGAATATCCTGAGCTGGAAGGGATCCACAGAGATCATCGATCCAGCTCCAGCCCTGCAGACACCCCAATAATCCCACCCTGTCCCTGAGAGCGTTGTCCAAACCCTCCTGGAGCTCTGGCAGCCTCGACCATTCCCTGGGGAGCCTGTTCAGTGCCCCCCCATCCTCTGGGGGAAGAATCTTTTCCTGATATCCAACCTAAACCTTCCCCTGGCACAGCTCCAGCCGTTCCCTCGGGTCCTGTCACTGGGCACCAGAGAGAAGAGAAGAGATCAGTGTTGGTCGATTCCACTTCCCTCACACAGGACAGTGCTGAGCCTGGGGACTGGAGGCCAGGCTTCATTTTATCTATTTACATCCAAACTTGGAAAGCTGAATGGGGGTATTAACTTGGTGCAGATGTAGCAATTTTGGCATTTCATCATTTGAATGGGTTGCTTGGAACTTGAGATCTAAAAGAGTGACTCTCTGCACTTACACCATGCAGAGCTTTTGAACTTTTATCTGGAGCATGAACCAGCTCCCAGGAAAAGGGCAGGGTGCACACGGCTTGCCAGAGGCATTCCAGCTCCATGCCTTGACAAGGGTGGAGTGCCAAAACCCAGGATTCCTTCTTGGCTCTGGACAAGGTGTCCCTCAGCAATCCAAGCGTGGTGGTGCCAAGCACGTTGGCACGGTCTGAGCGCTGGGAGGGCACAGCTCCAGGACGAGACGTGACCAAGTGCTCAGGGAAAGGTGTCACAGAATCCCAGAATCACTGGGGTTGGAAAAGACCTCCAAGATCATTGAGTCCAACCTGTGACCGATCACCACCTCGTCAACCAGACCAGAGTGCCACATCCAGTCCCTCCTTGGACACTTCCAGGGATGGGGACTCCAGCCCCTTCCAAAGCCTGACCGCCCTTTCCATGGAGAAATTCTTCCTGAAGTTACAGATGGGTAAAGGTACATTACAGAGAGCAACACACAACCTTCATCAGGAGTTTTCCTGTGGGCAAGAACATTCCTGTCCACAGCATCCATGTGACCCACACACACCTGCTCAAACATCTGTATGAAAACAGAGAATAAAACCGTGCCACCACTCCATCTCTGTTCCTGGAAGGCTTGGATTTGGGGATTTTAAAACCCTCCAAGAAATCTGCAGCTCTTGTGGTTGTTTTAATTCCCCGTGCCTGCCATAAAATGCAGGAACAGGGGGTGACAAAGCAGAACATGCAGCTCAACGATTAAGCCGTGCTTGTATAAAATGCATTAGCTACACCTTTCCGCCTCTGGCAATGCGGAAAGCCACCAGAGCAGCATTCCAGGAGCCCTCTGCCATCCTGAATTTCCCCTGGCCAAACCTCCTCAGCTACCCAGGAAAGGTGCTGGAGCCAAAGCTCCAGCAAACAGCTGCGATTGTGGATTATTTCTGATGCTCGTGCTACTGAGGAGGAAAAACTGTGACATCTAGTGCCAGTGGGGAAAATGACACATTTTCCTTGGGCACCGGGAGAGGGATGGAGGGGGATGTGGGGTGTTGCTGCAGGCCCTCCTTACATCACTTTCTCCTTGTCCTTGAAGATTAGTTGGGTCTTATCAGCAGCTGGTGCTTTTCCTGGTGCCAGAGGATCAGGGGAAATTGTAGTCAAAATACATAAAGTGCTATAGAAAAACATCCGAATGCCTGGCTCAGGACTGACAAGGAATATATTGAGTTCTGCAAGGGGCTGAGGGAATTACCTTTTCACACTGAGATTTCTGCTAATATGCTAATCTTGGGAACAAAGCCCTGGGCTTTGAAGGGGGTGTCACTGTGCTCCAGGTCGTGTCTCCAGCACGGTGATTCAAACAGTGGTGGATACACCCCTGAACTGCTCTGGGCTCACCCAATTCCTCACTCTTTCAGAGATTTCCCCCTTTTTAGCACAGCCCATGGCAGGGGTGGAACAGGATGAGGTTTAAGGTCCTTCCAAAACAAACCAGTCTGGGATTCTGTGACAAAGTGGAAAATGAGGTGTCCTCTGGATGGTCTGGGGCTGGGAAAAGGACCCATTAGTGATGGTGCTGTGCCCCAAGGGCAGGGCAGGGCCAGCAGCACTGCCAAGCCCCTCTCGTGGCAAGGACCGGGACCCTCTCTGCTCTGGAGCAGCCAGAGCTGCCTAGGAATAAAGAGCAACTTGTATTTTCACAGTCCATTAATTCCTTGGCTTCTTTGTTGAGACCACAGCTAATTACTGCAGTGGGGTGGTGGGCGAGGGGCGTGAGCTACATGGAGAAAACCTCTTGGACTGGGAAAAGTATCGAGACCTCAAGATTTTCCTGAAAATACAGATTTTTGCCCAAATTGCTGCTTGCAAACTCTGTGAGGACAGGGAGAACCCCAGCCTGGAGCTCCTGCCCTGACCTGTGTCAGAGCAGGAATTGCAGCTCTGGCTGGACATGCTGCCCACAAATCTCCTGGATTTTATGCTGCTTTCTCAATTCCTCCCATCACCTCAAACACCCAGGGCACTCAGCTCAGCTGAATGCTGTAAGAGCAGGAGTGTTTTGACCCTTTTTTACGTGGAGGAAATGTAACTGTCAGGAAAGCCAAGCCCTGGCTCCGAGCAACCGATCCCCTGGTGCCAAGGATCCCACTGAAGTATGGGAATGGCTCTGAGTCTCTGATCCAAAACAAGAACAACAGGAATAGGAACCTGAATGCACCCAACAACAGCAACATTTACCACAGACAGATGTTCCCAACAGGTATCTCCTCTAAAAACCACAATGGACAATCTCTCCAACAGCTTTGAATTCAGAAAATCGGCAACTTTCGCTAGCAAGAAAGAAAAATAATAATAAAAATCTCACGTTTACCTGGGAAGTTCCTATTTCACCTGTCAGTCAGCTCACTGGAAGCAGCTCTTGCCTCTGGATCTCTGGGGCACAGACTCCATTGTGGAGTTGGAGGGACCTCAAAGCCCATCCAGTGCCACCCCTGCCATGGGCAGGGACACCTTCCACCATCCCAGGTTGCCCCAAGCCCCATCCAACCTGGCCTTGGACATTTCCAGGGACAGGGAGTCCACAACCTCTACAACCTCTCTGGGCAAGAAGACATTTGATAGATCACATCAGATTAGATTAATTTAAATACCAATACTCCACACACCACAACAGCCATGTAATTTCTTTACAGACTGAGCACCACAAAGTCTACCAAGGGTTAAAAAAAAACCTCCTAATTTTTCTTTTGGTGGTCTTTGGGTACAGAATCTCTTATAATAAGACTATTTGTATTCATACTGGCAGAGTAAACACTACATGTTCATGCCCAGGCAGCTCTGTGCTTGTAATTTCAGCAAGAACAGAGCGACGTCCCTGAGGGACTTTGCTATTTCCCCAGCCACCATCCACTCAAACGCTGAATGAGAGCAGGGAAAGAGAGAAAGATGATGGCACAAGGCTCCCCAGCAGCCTCAGCGTGCCCTGGGAATGCAGGGAATAGCTCATTCCAGCTTTAATTAGAGCAGTTAAAACATTCCTCCTGAAGCCCAGCAGAAGACAAGGCCGCAGTGACCCCACAGTCACCACCAGGGGCAATTTGCAAATATCCTATTCCAAACCTTCCCCTGACAAGATCCATGAAGGAAATGGTGAGGAAAACCCCTGTGTCCTCTCATCACTACCCTGATGTTTTTGAACAGAGCCTTTGCAAACCTGAAGTTGCGTATTCAGGAAAATATGGTTCAACGACACCAAGAAAAAATAAATGGTACCATCACTTAGAACTGTTCAAATTTAAATTACTGTAGAACATTCACTTACTAATTCCCACATAAAAGCACATCTTCTAGTGGTTATCTTTACTCTGCAGTCATTCCAAAACTGAAATCTTTGCCTTCCTAATGGGAAGATACCCCAGCAAAACCCCACCACGAGAGCACAGTCTCCTCCTGGCTCAAGCTCCAGGAGTGACTCTACCACTCCCAGCATCAGCTTGTTTTAACTCTTGAGTAAATCCTGCTCTAGAGAGTGATGTTCCACACACCCTGATACAAACTGTGTGGGAAGGATGGAAACTGAATTATAAAATAGTTTTTTCTGTGGTTTGGGGTTTTTTGTAGCAAATGAAAATATTTCTATTTAGTCTTATAAAACACATTTTGCTCAAATACAAACCCCAGTTACCTGGAACAGCTGAATGAGCATTTTTTAATTAAGAAGGAAACCCAGCACAAGCACAAGTTTGAAATGGAATCATCATTTACTATGGAAGTTAAAATACCCATTGTAGGGAAGGTATTAATTTTTAATGAAACAAAAATCTCATTTTCAAGAGTGAGATTTCATCTGTGAAAAGGCTGAATGAATAGATTTTGTGCCTGGCTGGTACATTTTCATTACAATTGTCAAACCCAGCCCAAAGCACAACGTCTGGTGGGGCATGGAGAGAGAGAAGGAGCACGAAAGGAAGTGGCACTTGCCTCATTTCCTCCTGGCAGCCTGTTCATGTGCACGAGCTGGCCCTGGTCATCCAGCACCAGCTCTGTGTAGGTCAGGATGTCCGAGGGCAGCGGCGCCGGCGGCAGGAACGTGTGCTCATTCATGGAACTCCACAGCTTGATCAAAGACTGGGGGTGGAAAGAGAAACACTCCTTAAAAACATCACCTGCAAATATTTGTATTCACTGCGCTCCAGCATGGTGTTCCCAACAGGATTTGGGATTATTCCCAACTCAGTATTCCCAACAGGACACCCCAAAATATCCCTCCTGCCAGCGTGACTGACAGTATTCCAGGGATATCGCCTACTTTGGGATTTGAACCACATAATGGTTTCCCCCAAAGTGAAATCTGAATGATGTGGTTCAGGACAGAACCCAGCACATCAGAAACCATCTAGGAGGTGGGAAAACAAAGAAATGGCAACAAGAAAGGGAAGATGGTTTATGGTTCAGCTTCTACTGACTTTGACTCGTTAATGGAACTCCAGCAGCAGTTTATCCTAATTTCATTCAAAGTAGACTCAATCCATAGCTGATAATCCCTGGGGACCACTGGAGCCTCCCCAAGGCCCCTGATTCCCCTGACAATCAGGATGGCCAAGAGAAGAGCAGCAGGAAGAGCCCAAAGAACACTCACCTGCCGGAACATCTCAGGAATGTCATAGACATAGGACGTCCCTAAAGTCTGTGCCTGGAACCTCTTGGACTGCAGCAGGTCTTTGGTCACGTAGGGGGTGTTGATCAGCATCCCATGGAGCGGTCCCTGCTTATCTCCATACGCCTGGAACATGATCTGCAGGACAAACCACAGCCAAGCCCTGGTTAATCCCTGGGTTCTGCACACTGAGCTGATCCAGCTCTTACCAAACATCCCCAGGCTACTCCAGCCCAATTGCTGCTGCTCTCTGCAAGGCTGCTGATGCTGGCACAGCCAGGCACCCCGTGCTCCATCACACACTGCTGCCCTTTGGAGACACCTCGGGCCCGTCACTGTGAGATCCCGGCATCCCTGACTTACTGCCCATCCCAGCAGAGCACAGAGCCACAGCCCCAGCACAAACCCCTGCCTGAGATGAGCTCCCACTCCCTGGCAGCTCCCTTGGCACGGTGTCTGTGCCGATGGATGGCCACAGCTGGGAGCAGCCCAGAGAACTCGGTTATTTATGGAGCGGGATCCGCGGCTGCGCCCGCGAGCCGGGTCAAGACTTGCATATGTCATTGGGCTTGAAGTTTTGATATTGTAAGTTTAAAAGATTTTCCCAGAGTAGCAACATGAATTATCAACTGCCACGCTCCATGGCACTATATATTCCAGGCAGGCAGGATTTGGAAGGGAAGCTTTTCAATGGAGGAGAAACAGGAGGAGATAAAAATGGGATAAAAACGGGATAAAAACGCTCTAAATGACCCAAACGCTGCTTAACAGGGACACTCCTGGCAGGAGGGACGTGATCAGGATGTGTTTAACAGAATTTATCTAATTGAAGATGAATTAACTGATGAACTCCACAAAATTCAGTAAAGCCTGCTTTTGTTTTTAGATAAAAACAGCAGTTTATGCTCTCTTCAGTCTGCACAAACACTGATTTGGGAAGCAGCTTCTTTAATGGGAGAAGCATTTGTTCAGGGTAACGAGTGTTTGTGACAATGCCTGTCTTGGGATCTGTCAGGATCTGCACTTGGGGGCCAATTCTCCTTAAATCTCTGGAAGGCTCCACAGCAGCTCTGTGGGAACTCAAGAAGTCTGTGCTGAGCATCACCACTTATCACTACTGGGAAACAAGAGAGCAGGGTCACTCTCTCACCACAAAGCCATTTTCCCATTCTTCAGAAGTCATGAAAGTGCCCAGCACATCAGTAATATTTGAATTTTTAAAAAAGATTTCTCCAAGTTCAAAAGAACCCTCTGAAAACACAGGAAGAAATGCACAGATCTGAACTTATTCTATAAACCCCCATCACAAGGGGGAAGTTTCCTAAAAATATCAGTGTATTTTTTCACTAGAACCTGGTTTAATATTCTGGAAAACAAATCAGATTTAATACTGGAAAAGTTGCTACAGCCATACACACACAAGCCCATTCCCCAAGCTTTAAATAATGAAGCTCATCAGTTCAGAGTTCACTTGTGACCTTCACAAGTGATTGACCCAACTCAAGGGTTAAGCTCAGCTGCTGGAGATTATTAAAATGTTCTTTTCTTTCCTCATCTCCCCTCAAAGGCAAGAACGAGGTAAAACACACTGACACTATCTGTTCTGGGATCTCAGAGCTGGATGGGCTCCACGGCCAGCAGCTCGCTGGAAAAATTAAATGGAAAAAGGGGGAGAAAAGGTGACTCAGCACTTTGTGTTCTACATCCCCAGTGCCCAAGTGATTTATTCTGCTGCTTCTCCTGCCTGGCAGAGAGATGATTACAGAGGGAGATGTAAACATTTCTCTATTTAAATATTTTCCATGCATCCCATGCTCCATGGATTTTAGCATATGTAGGTATTTCAGTTAACCACACTGTTCCTGCACCATGAAAAACAGAAATACCACAAGAGCCACAACCATTACAAAGAGCCCATTACCTTTCATAAAAATGGTATAAAAAGCACCTTCCATAATTTTACATCATCCTACCCAGGTCATTCCCTACATCTTTAGAATTTAAAGGACAAGTTCAGATTTTTTTTTCTATCTACTCAGGGAAATGTATAATTAATCTTTTATGACGGCCTGCAGGATGAGCATCAGCAGCGATTCCTTTTCCAGTACTTTTTTGAGCATTTTGAGGAACACTCTTTGGGAAAACAGCTGCCCAAATGACTGAGGGCACGCACAAAACAACCACAAGACTTGACTGACTTAATTGATCACATTTTCACATCTGCTGCTGCAAATTCATCTTTGCACTCTCCTTCCTTTGGCTTATTATGGGGCTTGGAGCAACCTGCTCTAGGGAAAGGTGTCTGTGCCCATGGCAGGGGGTTGGAATGGGATGAGCTTTAAGGTCCCTCCCAACCCAAACCATTCTGGATCACCTGGAAACCCCACAAACCACAGCAGAGCTCCATCAGGTGAAACGCGTCCCCTTCCCAATGTTCCCATCCAAGGCCGGCTCCGTACCTGTCCCGTCCTGGAGTCTGTCACCTCCTTGTACAGGCTGATGTCCAGGTAGTACCCTGACTCGTTGGTGAGGAAGAGCCGGATGGGAATTGCCTTTCCCGTGGGTGTCAGGCGGATGTTGATCTTCAGCTCGGCCTGGAGCACTCGGAGCTTCCAGAGGCGGCTCCCGTAGCGCATCACCATGGAGCGCACCGACTCCTCGATCTGCAACACGGCAAAAGGGGTCCCTCAGCAGGCACTGAGCAGCCTCCTCTCTGAGGGGTGTCCCTGCCCGTGCCAGGGGTGCAATGAGTTGGGCTTTAAGGTTCTTTCCAACCCAAACCACTCTGGGATTCTTTCTGGATCCATCCACTGCTCCGTGTCCCCTCCATCCCACTGCTCCACGGTGATGAAGATGCATCACATGCCAGCACATGCCCAGTGCAGTTACAGGACCTCAGTGACCTGTCCCTCCTCATCCTAAGCCTTGAGACAGGCAGGAATTCCACCTGGGGACTACTGATGGAGTGGGACAGTGCTGGATTCACATCCCTGATTCCTCATGGCACGTGGAATCACAGAATCCGTAAGTTGGAAAAGACCTCGAAGATCATCAAGTCCAACCACCACACCCCACCCCAGCACAGGGACCCTCTGCCTCCCCTTCCCCTGCCTCCCCTCCACAGGCATCTCTCACACCTGGGAACCACAGAATCCAGGGAAGCCAAACCCTTGGCAAGCAGTTCTGTAGCCCCTATATGCACAATAATCACATTTCACTGCCTGCACGGAGCTTTAAATCAACAAAGCAATTACCACTTGGAGCTGGGCCTTCTGCTCTTCTATTAAACTTTATAAAATACTACTGTGGGCAAGGTGCATATTAAAAGAAGGCAATTTATACAGGCTGGCTTAAACATTTTTCCCAAAAAAAGCCTCTTTTGCACAGCAGCTCAAGGAAAAGTCATGGTGTGTATCTGAGGGCAGTTCAACTTCCAGGGATGAATATTCCAGCTCCTTCTGAACTTCCTGGGAACCAACAGCTCTGGACATGCCAGGAAAGGTTCATTCAAAAGCGATTTAAGCCACCAATTTTTAATCACGATTTAAAAGTCAGCAAGCAAGAGAGAGTTATTTTGATACCCAATTCATCTTTTTCAACTTTCGGTTGTTCTCCTCAGGAAAGGTCAGCTCTCATCTTTGGGTACCCATGAACTGAATGCTGATTTCCAGCTAAATTCAGCCTGGACTTGGGACTTGCTTTGTGGTGATTCTGCTCACCACAAATACCTTTTATGCCTGAAGACTTTCATTTGTGCATCTACAAAGCTTAATGTTCATTTATTTATAATGTTGATCTCTGTGGTTTTGTATCAGAGAATGAAAATGAGGCACTTTTGTAGCTGAATTTACAGGTTGTTTTTAAGCTCCTAATTTATCTTATGTTTTATTTGGATGGAATCTGGACTTTTGTAACAAACAGAGGAGCATTTGCTTCTGCTTCCTTATTAAAACTGTTTATCTCAAACACTCAGTGAAAAATTAGCTTTAGTTTCAAACACAAAACATACTTCTAATAATTGTCCCTCAGTTGACACAGAGGAGCTGAGCTGCACAACAAAATGGCTTTAAACTGCCAGAGGGCTGGGTTAGATGGGATATTGGGAAGGAATTCTTCTCTGTGAGGGTGGGGAAGCCCTGAGAAGCTGTGGCTGCCCATCCCTGGAAGTGTCCAAGGCCAGGCTGGACAGGATTTGGAGCACCCTGGGACAGTGGAAGGTGTCAGAGTTGGAACTGGATGAGCTTTAAGGTTCCTTCCACTCCAAACTATTCCATGATTCTATGAACAAAAGACCATTTAGTTCTGAGAAATGAAGCCCTGGAAAGACAACCAGCCCCGAGCTGGGCAGGAGCTCCCACCTTGGAGGGGTCCATGATGACGGTGGGCACGAAGTTGAGGAAGATGTGGTTGCAGTCCGTGCGCACGTTGGTGTTGTTGAAGGCCACCTCCAGCTCGTCCATGGCCTCCAGCAGCAAACGCTCTCCCTCGTTTTGCAGGTACTCAAAGGAGGCTTCCTGCCAGAGATTGCCAACAAACCATTGACTTTTCACTCACAAATCACAGCCCGGGAATGCAAGGCTTGGAAAACTGCAGGAGGACGTGATGGAGAGAACAGAACCCATCGGTGTCGCAGGATGCGCGGCCCTGGAGCAGATCCGTCCCCAGCACAGAACCAGTGCTCCCAGTGCCTGGATCCCACACCTGGCTGCCTCGTGCTCTCCTTTAGCCCAGAGTAAATCTGAAACCAGACAGGGCAAGCCACTGTTGCCTCAAAATCTAAGGCTTTCTGACTCTCCTCTTTGGCCCCGGAAAAAATCTCCTTGGAGCACAGGAATACCAGGACTTCAAAGGGATGGTTCTGCAGAGCAGCACCAGCAAGGAGAGGGCACAACACTCAGCACTCCACACAGGGACTGGTCACTTTTGGATCCTGCAGCTCCCTAGGATGACCCAGGGTTTCATGCACCGCCTCGGAGAGGGACAAACTCACCTTGGTCACCAGGTCCGAGTGCCGTATGATGGCCCTGACAAAGAACCTGTAGTCTGTCACCTCTGTGCCCACCTCCACCTTGGCTGCCCCCAGGTACAGGTGCATTTTGTGGTTGGCACAGGGGATGGCCGTGAGGTCGAAGTTCCTCATGCGGTTCAGCTCCAGCTGGAACGCCAGGGCTGGCTCCAGGTGCCGGTAAATCCGGTCCTCCTCGAACTGCAGGGGCCATGGACACAGCAAAGGGTGGGCAAGAGAGGATGGGAAAGGTGAAATGCTGAGGGTTAAGAACTGGACAACACCCCTTCTGAAATTTCATACTTAATTCAAACCCAAGAAGTTCAAATTAATCCAACCCAGACTTCTCATGCAGTCACTGGCACTGGGAGCTGTGAAATCGTGGAAGTGCTGAGAGCATAATAAAAATTGCAGGACAGCAAGTTCTCTAATTAACCCCCCTCAAAAACCCCTCTTTTCCACAGAAACCAGAAGTTTGGTCTGATTCTGAGTAGTGAATCACTGCCCTACTTCCAAGGAGCAGCTGCATGAAAGAAGGATAAAGCCAACACTTGGAGAAAAGTATCAAGAATATCCAACTCACCTTATCCCGGGCACGGAACGTGAAGAACTTTGGGAATTCCCTCTGTTTGAAAATAAAAACAACAGTGTTAGTCCTCCCACAGTAAGCACTGATGTCCCCAGAGTGCTCTCAGGCCGCTCCTGGGGAAGCACCACAGCACAGGAGGTGACAGAAGTAATTCCCAGCTACTTTTTCAACATCACAAAGGTGGAAGAAAATCAAGTCACCCTCAAGAAGACAGCAGAGGTAGCTTAAACCTGCCCTCACTAATGCAACAGAGGCTACTTGATTGGCTTTAGATTATTATTGTCAGTTATTAACAGACAACAACATGGGAGTGCCCAGACAGAAGTGAAAAACTTTTTCTAGTCCTGTTCTGATTAAGTTTCCTGTGGAAATGTTTGGAGTGATGTGAACACTGCTACGGATGCAGATGTACACAGGACAATGATTTTATTCTCCAGCTCTTTTCACACCATTACTGCCAGAAATACTCTCTTCCCAAGGAAAACTGGGAGTTGTAATTAAATAACTTTATTCTCCTGTATGGAGCAGCAAAAACATTGCAGAAGTCCCCCAAATACCACTCGGTTTCTCTGTTTTTCTGTTGCACAGATAAAATCTTGGCAGAGCCTTGAGAGTTTGGTGAAATACTGTACAAATCTTAGAAGGAGAGAGAAAGCCTCGACAGCATCCTGTCTCTCCAGTTCCATCCAGGCAAATCCATCCACTCCTCTGGAATTACACTTTTACTGGGCAGAGGGGCTTTGGTCAGTGCTTTGCACCACATGAGAACAGCTGCCTGTGCTGAAGGTGACCTGAAGGGACACACACAACTGGCCAGAACTGTCTTACTAAGCAAAAAACCAGGGAATCTGACCTGGAGTCACTGAATTTCTGGCTCACATTCCATTATCCACGAAAAATGAACAACCCCAGCTGGAGCCAGCGTGACAACCAGTGACTCTGTACAAGCCACCACTGAGCAACACAGATTTTAGGGCTGAAAGTACTATTCTAGTCAGTCAGCTTCCTTCCCTCTTAGGAAAAACAGTCCCCAAACCTCACCTGATGACTCTCAGTTGAGCAAAATAAGTTGAGTTTGCCTGGAATATCTTCCAAAATAACCAGTGGTACAAGAAATGCTGCCTGAAAATTCAGGCTCGCCCAAAACTCTCATTGTCTGTGAGCATCGTCTAAGAAATGACCTCTTCCATGTTTCCTCACTCCTCCCATCCCTCCTCCCTGTCCTCCCCTGCGTGCTGCCAGCTTCTCCCACCATCTCCATGCTCATTCCATCACTAATGGAATTGCTTCCAAGGCATCTCACTGGTGTGGTGGGCAAATATCACAATTAGATGTGCACACACACAAAAATCCTCAGTGCTCTGGTACCAAAATCCAAAAGAGTGCTCCATTTCCTAGGCAGAAGAATTATACCCCTGCTGTGTTCTAATCAACCAACCATCATCAAGACAATCAAAATAATTTGCCTAAATTAGCCAATCAAGACACCCTGCAAACTGCAGAATGTGAAAAGCTACACCAGAAATCATCATAGTTGATTATTATACTAATAATCACGTTAAAAACCTAATGAGATGAGGAAATTGGAAGCTTGCTGGAGCAACTCTCTATTACCTCAACATGCTGGGAACTAATTATATAGACTGTAATTAAAACAAAAACAAACCCAAGCCCAGGCCCTGGCTAAGTTAATAGTTGGTCCAGTAATGAAGGGCTGGGACAGGAGACAGTAATAAAGAGTGACAGAGCAGCTCCCAGAGGTGCTCCACAAACTTTGCAGCCAGATGACACAGCACACTGAGGAGCCAGGAGAGCCTGGGGATGATTCCTTCTGTTCTGTGCCTCCTTTCTGACCTCTGACACATCCCACAGCACTTACTGAGCAACTCTAGCTTTTCATTCCACCCAACACCCATTCCGTTCTCTAAAACTTCCTATTTTAAATCCAAAGTCTGGATTTTCTTGCTAAAGGTCCCAAAAAACTCTCCACAGAATCCAGTTTCCTACCTAAGCCAGTGACTGACACCTCTGTACCTGTACTGTGAGCAACAATTCCCACGTGGTGGCTCCCACACAGCTTCAAACACTATTTTTGCTGATTTGTAAACTCGCTTTCCCTTCATAAACCTTCCTAAACCAGCTGTGTTGAGCACAGGATGAATTTCTTGCACTTCAAAGGCTCCTAATAACTTCCAGAGTTGAAAAGCAGATACCCAAGAGATAAAAATCTGGTTTATGCCTTATAGTGCCACCTAAACCAGCCCTCACTGATGCCCAAGCCCCTGGGAAAGGAGTAATTCTCAGCAGTAACAGCATCAAACATTTCCCACATCAGAAAACCACTCTGCAAAATTTAACAAGTCCCTTCAGTGACTGTTCTAAGTTATTTTAAAATCGAAAGTAATCACCACACCACATAAGAAATACAAAGGTTTCACTGACAATTGCACTTTAGAACAGAAGACAACACTGAAACACACAGAAATCTTTATTTGTGTGGCTTCCTGAGCTCAGCCAGGTAACAAGAGAGACTCAGAACCTCAGTGGCCCCTCTGAATGCCACGGGCCCAGCCTGGGTTTGCAGTCAGGTGTTCAAATAAATACTTCAACACTTCACTTCGACACCAGTGTGGGCATTCAATGCCTGACTGAGATCCAAATGAGAAGCCCAGAGCCCCCTGTGTGTCTCCTGGCCTCACATCAGGAATGCCACAGTGCTCCAGGCCCTTTTTACTTACATGGAATCTCTGATCCACCTCATAGTTGACCTGTTTCCTGAAGTCCTTACAAACGAAACATACACACATAGGAAGAAAAAAAAAAAGCAGAAGACAGCTAGCAATTAGGATTAAAATCAAAAATCAATTAATTCAAGAATACAAGAGGCATCAAGATTGTTTACAATTGTAAAATAATTTTCTTAAGCGAATTCATGAGGACCATCTCAAGTTTTAGAGGACAAAAACAGAGAAGAGAGAACTAAACATAGTAAACACAGCATTTAATTTGGGGAAAAAACACATCAGATGCCAATGGTATAATGAGCTAGAAACCAGAGTTCTGAGCATCAGGAGAGATGTTGAAATACCTTTTGTGCTACAAGGAAAGTCAGCCTCCGAATGCCGTGTTCAATCAGGACTGATTTCTGTAAGAACAACCATGGAAACAGGTGACTGGATGGGCAGAACAGACTAAAAACATGTTCAAGTCCTCTGTGAAATGAAAAAGCACTGCAGATTCTTCTACCTCTGAGTTCCTGTTCCAATTCAGCCTCCTCAGAGCAAGAATTTCCCACCTACTGCTGTTTTAGCAGCATTAAATACCCCAACCCTTACACCTGAGCAGGTGAAGAGCTAAATCACAGAACAGAGAATTCCAGCTGAGCCTGGCTAAGCAGGAATGCAGAAGAGTCACACCCAAATCCTGCAGGAAATATCCTTGTTCTTTAGCCAAGGCTGCTTTTTGAAGGGAGCACGGCATAGACATGGCAAGGTCATGGAAAATGATGGAAAATGAGTTTTAAAGGAACCATCCCACGGAAGCATGTAGCTCCATGGGATAACCCAGGAGGATAACCCAGCCCAAAGGACACATCCAGGCTCCCAGCCTGGAGAAGGCTTGGAGGGGCCTCATTGTCACTTCCTAGTACCTTAAGGGCATTAAAATAGAAGGGAGAGGGACTTTTTGTATGGGCAGAGATGAACATGACAGGAATGAGATGGACAAGGGTTAGATGGGATGTCAGGTAGGGCCTTAAGGTCCCTTCCAACACAAACCATCCTGAGATTCCAGGATTCTACATTGCAAAGGTGATACAAGTCAGGAGTCAGTTATTGTCTTCAAACAGATCAGAGAATATCCATTCTGGTTGCTTCTCCCTCAAATTGCCCTAAGCCACCTCTCACAGGAGTGCTGCCATCACCACTGATCCTTTGAAGTGTGAACATCTCGTAATTCTCCTCTTCTTAAAACTTTTTTCCTTCCTCCTCCCTTTTCCAATTTAAAAGCAAAGAACACAAAAAGGAACAACAACTCAGCTCAAGCAGGAACAAACCAGCCCCTCTCGGCACAGACTGTGATGTTTCACTAAGGTTAAGCCCTTTGAAAATGAGCAGCAGTGACTATATTCATGGCAAGAGGAAGAAAATAACTTTAATAATGCCGTGATTTAAAAAGCAAAAATTGTTATTGCTTTTAAAATTCCACAAGTGGCAGACAATAACAGCAGAGCAACAGGATTCTGATTACATGGTAATGATGTGGGTCTCCCAGCAAGGCCACAGCTATTACAGAGCGATTAGCCATCAGCACCTGGAGAAACTCCATTTCCACTGACTGCCTCAATCTCCTCCACAAGTCATTTACAAGTATATGATCCTAATTTCTATTAAAAAAACCACACACAACATGCTGGGACTAGAAGATTATTTGGACAATTTGGATCAACCTATTTGATAGTTTAATGTGGTTTTGGATTTTTTTTTTTTTTATATTTTATTTCTTTCCTTTTATCCCCTCCCATAAAATGCCTGGAGCATGATCAAGCAGATGAAAAGCAGAACTAGTTTTAATTCTTAGATTTGATTGTTTTCCTTGTTTAAAGAGACAGGAAGCTGCTGAAGCCACGTGGATGCCATTCCCATTTTGGAACCCCTCATTTCTGCAGGATATGTTCCCACCTCCCACACTGAGAAGTTGGAGGTGCTCCCTCAGTGCTCCCAAAACCAGTGCAGTACCAGGAATCCCAGGTCCTGGTGGGATATTCAGCTCCACAAGCTGCTGGAGTTCTTCACACCTCCAGAAAAGCAGGTGCAGGCAGAGCCCAGAGCGGACACAAGGAGGCTGTTCCCAACCCAGGCTGTCTCACAACAGAGCCAGCACTGACATTTGGGACTCTGAAGTGTATCCCACACTTAGGAAGGAGCAACAGAACATGCCAAATAATTCCAGCTCGTGCCAGGAATTATCATATAATGTGGATGCTCCAGCATGCTAACAAGGACAATAAATTTTAATTGCATCAAGGCTATGGTGATACACAAATACAGGACATTTTAATGTCATTTTGCATGGTTCTGTTACTCATATATTAACTTTATCACCAGGGAAAGGGACAGAACACATTTTTTCAAAGCATCTGGAGACAGTTACTGAAGATGGACCAGATGTGTTTAAAACCTTCCAACTCTTTCATCCCATCAAAACTTAAAGGGAAGAAGTCCTGACGTGATAGATTAGAAGGAGAAACAACGACCTGGTGGCTTCAGAAAGGTGCAGCTACATCCAGTCAAAGAAATGGGAAAGCTTTAGATGGGATAAATTAAGGATGTAACTGTAACATCTGTTTGTTTCAAAATCAAACAAAAACCCCCAAACCTAGGGAACAAACAGACTTTTTCCAGCCTGTCCTGCACAACCCCAGAGATCCAGAGAGAGGATGCAGGGACCTCACCTTGCTCTGGGTGAACTCCCTGAACATAGCAGCCAGGCTGTCGTCATCGACGTCGCTGTCAGTTTTGATGGCCACGTTGAGGATGTGGATGGGCTCCTCCCGGGCACTCTGCAAGGACAAGGGAATATTCCCTTAACCATGGGAGACAGGAGACACAGCAAGCCAGACATGGGACTGAGGTGGCTGAAGATGCAGCTCAGCATTGTGGTGCACAGAGCAGGTCTGGAGACTTAATGGTGGGTTTAAGCTCTCAGTTACGCTGCTGTGGATCCAGTAATTCTGCTGATGTTAAAAGCCATAAACTAAATTTCCATGGAGAGCAAGAGGCTGAGCCGTAGTTTCAGAGCAGAGCTGGAAAGCGGCCGCCTACACCAAGACACCTGCTGTGGAACGAGCAAGCAAATCACAGCCAGAAATACACAAAAAGCTCCTAACTCCTGCCTCCAGCACTCCAGCCAAGGAGGAGCACCCGGCCTCAGCCCTGCTTCCAGCCTCGGAGTGCCTTCCAGAAAAAAAACCCAGCCTACCTTGTCTTCATCATACAGGGAAGCGTGGCCGGCCTCGGGGAACGTCGGGCTCTGAGGGGGAGAGTCGCAGAAGCATCCCATGACTTCATCAAAGATCCTGGAATACACCAGGGAGGGACCAGTCACCACCACACTGCTGCCAGCATATGGAGCACCCAGCACTGAACCCATCAATCCTGGGAGCAAAGGGCTCCTTCCCTTGCTGGGCTCAAGGATGAGGAGGAAATTCCTCAAAGCAGAGTCTGGATCGTCCAAAATCTGTCAGAGAGCTCCTGGGTGCAGGCTGAGGGCTCTGCTGGGGGGATTTGCCCACCCCAAAAGGTTGGAAGCACAAAGAACTCCCCACACACACATCCACAGAGCGTTAGGAGCAATCAGCACGTTCCCAAATGGTCCCCAAGCAGCAGGAATCTGGGCTGCTGATCCCTCTGCCTGGAAACTGCTCCTACAGCAGCCTGAGCCCAAGGAGACACACACAGTGATCCCAGCAGGGAAACACGCTCAGGACCAGCCTAAACTTGACTCTAAACCTGGCAAAGCCTTTGCCCAGCTCTGTCAGGGCCCAGAGGTGGGGAGGTGGCCACAGAACCAACCCCAGCCCTGCCCACACACCTGACAAAGTCCTCGAAGGTGCGGAAGGAGACCATCCCACCCATCCTCTGGCACGGCGGTGTGAAGGAGTTGTCCAGCAGCACGTCACTGACACTGGCCACGTGCACCATCCCATAGTGATTGAGGTTGGAAGAGAAGGACATTCTAGACAGCAAGGCAACAGGAGCACAGTCAGTAGGGACAGGGGAGGGGGGGGGACAGCACTGGGAGCAGGTTTGGGCACGTGCTCTGACCACCTGGAGCGTGGCTGTGCATCCAGCAGAAAGGTTGGATTTCTCAGCCTTCTCCAGAGCCCCTGCCACGCCTCTGGTGCTGCCAATGCCCTTACCTGGATGTTGTCTCAATGTACAGGAACACTCAGAGTTAGCAAATTATGTTACAATCCCTTAAAACAGGTATTTCTTGAGATGACAGGAGAATTCTGACTATGCAAAGCGGAACTTATTTTTCCTCCTGTCTTTACATTTTGCTTTACAGGTGGAGTAGGATTCAAACAGCACCAATTCTAAGATTTGACACTTGAAAGGTTCAGTACATTTTTACAAATTAGGTTGAAGCACACCATGCTGTATTATCTTACTGATTCCATGATTTTTCTGACCAAGCTACAATTTGTACTCCTCAAATGCAGTGCGGTACAGTGGCTTCTATAAAAATTCTTTACTGAGTCTCACACTCACATTCCTACCCTTTCTGTTCAAGAAACAACTGGACATGGCACTCAGTGCTCTGGGCTGGGTGCCCAGGTGGGAATCAGCCACAGGTTGGACTCAGTGGTCTTGAAGATCTTTTCCAACCTCAATGATTCTGTGATTTTTATGGTTTGTTAAAGACTCAATGCCACGGCCAAGACTGGCAGAGGAAGTTTCTCACACAGTGAGGAAAAGCACACAGTTAGATGGGACCTTTCTCTGGTGACCACAGCTGGGGTTTGCCTTCTCTGCAATAATGATCACTAATTTCTGAGCTGCACTCCTGCCACAGCCACTTCCCAGCTTTGCTGAGATTTCTTCCTTTCCACCAAATCCATTGTGATATGGCCCTAAGTACAGTGTTAACAAGTCTAAAGTATCATCAGTGTGATTAATAGCTCTCCACGCTTAAAGCCACTCTCTGTTTCCGCAATTTATCTCTGATTAAGAGCCGTGAGACTTCCAAGCCCATTTTTACTATTTTTCCCTAAATAGGCTTGTAAGCAGTAATAAATAATAGGTATTCACGTTTTGAAAGAGAGGAATTTTTCAGGACATGCCTTGGTGTACATTTCTTACAACTAATACAAAAACTATCACAGAACAGGAACTGAACAGAAAGACAGCAGACATTTTTCATGTATTATTTAAAACAAGAAATACTTTTCAACTGAGACACAGGAGGAAAAATTAGCGTCCAAACCACAACAAAACATGCTGTCAGCTGTTTGAGATGTAGATTCATCTATGGTGTGAGGGAGGTGAAACAGCCTCGACAAATTCTAAGCTATGGACAAGAAACCAGGGTAGCAACAGGTTGGGCTGGGAGGAACTGCCTGGGGTCACTGTGACACCCTGCCAGAGGGTCAACACTGGGAATCCAGTGCCAAAAAAGACCCCAGAACAGCACTTTGCTGTGTACCATACTGCAGATGAGCTGAGACACCCAGCAAATCTCATTTCAAAGACTGCTGCATGCAAAGATTTTTTTTTTTTTAAAGAAAAGCTGAAAACATGTTTTAGACAAAGGGAGAGGAAAAGGGAAGGAAAAAGAAGAGTTATGGTTGAGAGTTTCCCAAGTAAAGAGAAGGGCACTACAACAAAACATGTTAAAACATTCAGGATTAGGCTACTTCTTTCTAGTCTGGCTTTTGAAATTTGAAAAGATGACGAGTACCGTACCTGTTTAGCGTGGGGATGTTCCCTCTGTAATCAAACAACCACAGTTAGTCACAGACTGGTTAGTGAAAGCCATCATAAAGAACCATCATCAAGCTGATGCACAGACCAGCAACACGTTTACAATTGACTCTCCCAAATTTGTCAGCTGCCAGGGAGAACTCCCTGCCAGGGCCCTGGTGGGGCACCCACCGCCTGCCTTTGCTTGCCACGGGCAGAGCCAGGCCATGCAGAGAACGTGCAAACAGTGAAATATCCCAGGAGAACACCTGGTATTTGCAAGGGACCCCACGTTCTGATTTCACCTTCCCTCGTCCCCACTTCAGGCCCTTTGCACACACCAAGTGCAAAGCCAGGCCGGAGGGGAGCTCGCTCTCCCTGACAGAACAGCAAACAGCAGAGATGCAAAAAAAGGAAAAAGAACGGCCATCTCACACAGGAAAACTGCAACAGGTTCAGGAAAACAAGCCAAATGCTCAGTGCCAACCCTCCAGGCTGAGCAGCAGCCCACGCACAGGCTCCCACAATGCAGGAACACAGCAAACACACACAGCACCACGGAATACGTTGTGTTTTCAGCATTCAGCACTAAAAAGAACAACCTTAAGGCTAAAAAAGAACGAACTTAAGGCTAATTTCAGGAAAACTTTACCAATTGTTTTATGACATCAGTGCAACTCTCCCCATATTTGCCTGCAGACCAAGGCTTAGTGATGCACACAAGGCAGGGAGGAGTGAGGGGCACATTTTCACACCAGCAGAAGAGCAGCACAGCCCAGCCCACACCAGGAACAGCCAGGAGAGTGCTCCATGCAAGATGGAAAAATTGCTGGGATCGGACATGCAAAATAGCAAAGATTAAATAAAAAAAAGCCCTTGCACACAGGAGGCTCGTGCAAAGGGATCAGCAAGAATTCAAAGGTGGAAAGGAGAGCTTTGAGGAACACGTGAGTGGACATTCACCCCCTTCCCTTCAGGAGATCAAACCACTTTTGACTTTTTTGACATCCTAGACCATAGGCAAGACCCCAAGCTACTGAGCATGAAGTCTCAGTGCTCAATGACCAGTGCATTCCACAGCCCTGCTCCTGTCCCCAAACTGGTTTGGTCACAGCAGAGTCACGTTCACTAAAAGGTGATGTCTTGGGTGCATTACTGGTAGAAGCACAAAAAATTCCCATAACTTCCTTAAGCCATATGGGAAAAAAAACCCCTAAAACCACATTTGTTATGGTAAATAACACAAGTATTTAATTTTTTGGGGGGGTTGTGGGGACAGACCCTGTGCTGCAGAGCCTGTGGTCAGCACAGAACGGGCCTCGAGCCCTCAGGGGGTTGGGACTATTTTTTGAGCTTGGCAAAGAGTGGGAAAGCTGCATGTGATCTACTTCAGTTGGAAAAAATAGTCTGGAGAGGACTGGCAGTTCCTACCCCCAGCAGGAACACTCCTCTAGCCGTCCCTGGAAGGCTTTCAGAAAAGAGAGGGATGAAAAAACAGTGAAACAAATGTTCAGCTCAGCCTCAGAAAGGGCACCCTGGTGCTGTGCTCCAGGGACATCTCCTGCCACTCCATAGGGAGCTGAGGAGGCTCAGGCAGGAATGGCAAGGAGGGAAACAAGACAAGGAGGAAGAGATTGAAACTGAAAGAGAGCAGGTTCAAATGGGATGTCTGGAAGGAATTGTTCCCTGGGAGGGTGGGGAGGCCCTGGCACAGGGTGCCCAGGGAAGCTGTGGCTGCTCCTCGAGCCCTGGAAGTGTCCAAGGCCAGGTTGGACATTGGGGCTTGGAGCAGCCTGGGACAGTGGAAGGTGTCCCTGCCATGGCAGGGGTGGCACAGGATGGGCTTTAAGGTCCTTTCCAACCCAAACCATGTGCTGTTTCCGTGCCAGGGCCAGCCCTTGCACCCAGAGCCATGTCAGAGCCCCCAGCAGCACCAGGCCCGGGGGTGACACAGGCACAGCAATGGGGCACTGCCACCCACAGCCTCACACCCTGCTCTCCACACCAGCCCCAGCCCTCCTCCTGATCCCTCCTCAACTCCCAAAAGGGCCCTTCCCAACTGGGAACGCTGATCTCAGCAGGGATCTGCTCCAGCCCTGTGCCAGCTCCGCTGTCCCCATTGCTCCTGCACCCCCTGCACCTCCTGGTGACTCTGAATTCGGTTCCCCTCGCCCCCTCCTCCTTTTCTTTCCCTTTTTCTGTGTCAAACAGGAGCTCTCCCCCCACACCATGGCCATGCATGCAAAGCTCCAGCTGCGAGCGAGTGCCAGAGCAGGGCAAAGCTTTGGAAATGAGGCAGCAAAGCAGAATCAGCAGAGGTTGGCTCAATAACCCACTTGTAGTTATTAACAGCAGTACCACAGGAGAAAGAGCAATTCCACTGGCTCTGACCAGTGCCATTCCTCTTATGTTTCTTCATTTCTGTAGAAGAATCTAACCAGAAGGCTGTGAAACATGCCTCAAACCATACATTTTGATTGGGTTTTTCCTCTCCCTCTTTCTTCCCTTATTCTTCTGCTCCCTCTGTGATTCAGCCAAGCTGAATCTGCTACAGAAGTCCAATTTGCATAAAATTATCGCCGTTCCATTCAGTTTGCTGCCCCTTCCACAGCCCCTTCTTTGCTCTGCTGGAAGATTTTGCCCTTTCCGAGGCAGGCAAGCCAAGGGAATGGCAGCACATTACTGCTGCCTGCTGCCTAATTAACATCAAACCTCAGCACGGAGCTGCAGGGATTTACAGGTGTCCTGGAATCATTCTCCCCTCCTCCCTCCCTATACAAACCACTCTCACAACAAGGAGGGGACCTCAGGCTACCTGACACCCCAGGAGTTATCCCTTTGGGGCTCCAGGTGGGGTCAGAGCCCACAGCAGCACGGCTGGGTCACTCCTGGCATCCAAAGATTGATGCCAGAGGCTGTTTCAGCAACTAGTCCATAGAAAATGCTTTCACTTTTGTCAGAAATACAAATCTTATGAGTAGATTGTTGTTAAATGATAGCAGGAAGAAACCTCTATACACTGCTCTAAGTGTAAGTGAGTTTGGAGTTCTTAAAAAAGCACTGTTTGGGATCAGGGATATTTAACCTGGTTTTTACCCTTCCAAATGGTTTCTAGCTGTAAGCTAAGGAAGAGGCTGACAAAAAGGAACAACCAGAATACCCCATAGATGATAAAACATCAGGAGACAGCAAAGGAGAGATCGTGCACCACTCTTAAGCCTTGAAATCAGCAACACCAAAGTCCAAGGAGGGCATGAACAAACATCCACAAGCACAGAGGGAAAAGATTCCAGGCAAAACCAAGCACGAGATAGTTGAGACATTTATACTGATGCAAACACCCTTGGATGGGGCTCTGAGAAACCTGCTCTGGTGGAAGGTGTCCCTCTCCATTGCAGGGGTGGAATGAGATGACCTTTAAGGTCCTTCCACCCCAGGCCATTCTATGGTTTGATGGTGTTGATGAAATCCAGAGCAACTCATGCCTAGGCTTGAATTCCACCCTTGGAAGCACCACGGACAACAGGATGCAGTCCCAAGGATGAATTCAACCCAGACAAGGCATCTGCCTCCACATCTGTCGAGTGTGTGCATTCCCAGCTCCAGAGGCAAGCAGGGTGTGCTGGTGTCAGATATCTGGTTTGTCCAGTCCCCAAAGTCACACCTGCCTTCAAGCTAAGCAGGCTCATTATCAAAACTCCATCTGCAGTGCTAAACCCTTCCTTACTTCCTCCTTCCAACGGGACATCCTGGTCCAAGATCCCTCAGGGCATCTCAAGGCCAAGTGTGGCAGCTGGGGGTGTTCCATGGGACAGAGGGAAGCTGTGGGCTCAGTGCCCAGAGGGGTTGGGAAAGCAGGGCTGAGGCAGCAGGGACCAAAACAGGCTGGGCTGTGTTTCAGTTTCCTCTGGGGCTCAACAAAGCAGAAGGCAGAGCCCTGAGCTATCCCTGCCACACCCCAAAATCGGGACATATCCAGCACCTCTAAGTCACCTTGCCAGCACCTGCCTCAGCATCTGACACGGGGGGGCACATCCAGCTCTGAGAAAAACAGGGATCTGTTCTGTGGGAGCACATTTACCTCCGAGTTCTTCCCTCCTGGTCCTCCAGCACATCTGTTACTGGGGAAGGGGGGATCGAGGGAGCAGCAGAACACCCTGGCTGGGGGAGCTGGAGAGAAGGGGATGCTCTGGGAGGAGCAGGGCAGCAGCAGGCTCCGAGAGCTGGCTACAGCAGACAATGTCCCAATTTAATTTAAACCTTACAGCTTCAGACATAAGAAAGGCTGTTGGAAAGCAGGAGAGGAGAGGGGATTAGAAAGAAACACTTTTGTTGAAAAAGCACTATAATTCCCTCTCCTCCACCACACAATGTTTCTTTGAACAGAAGATTTTAAGCTAAGATTAGGCAAGGCCTGTTTCATGAACACCTCAGAAAGGCCTTTCAGAGTCTGTCACCTGGGCTGCCACGCTCACAAAGGCAGCTGAACTCTCTGAGCACCAGTCAATATTCTACTGCTCCCCATCTCAGCAGGGCCAGCAGAACAAGGCAGGGAGCAAAGCACAGCTCTGAACAGGGCTCATTTCTCCCTCCCATCTCCTCTCCTCAGGCCTCTGGCTGGCTGCACGAGGCAGGTTATCCCCAGGCAAGGCTCTGCACTCAGCACTTGTCTGCAGTCCCCTCTGCAGCGTGTGGCCATTGGCATCCCAGAGATCCCCTTGGATCCAAGCCTCCAGATTGGATTTCTGCTCGGAGAGGGCTCACAAACCCCATTTGCTGCCAGATGGTGACACTGCACTCCTCATCTGCCCTGCACCGGGCACAAGGAATGCTGATGGATCCATAAAGCCCTCTGTGATTCCCATTAGAAGCTATTTTTCTCCCTGTGACTTTCCCTTGCCGTTCAGTGGGGGTTCTTACATTAGGACGTTTTCTGTTAATTTAAACAAATAATTCCCCAAACAGTTTCTGCCCACAAAACCCACCAGGAGCAGGTTGCACTTCTGTGACTTTGTCAGCAGATTTAACAGCTTTTCTGTCCTCTCTGCTTCCCTGTGGGCAGCTGATGGCTATCCTTCCACAGCCAAAAATACAAAGTCTGAGCCTGAGCTGTGATCAGGCAGCTCAGAAGGAGTGATTGGGATTGTTTCTGCCACAATTAAGTAACGGCATAGCAGGGTTAAATACCAATAACAAAGAATTTAAATATAAATTTAAAAACCTAATTAGAATTTAAACCATGATCAGTTTGCTGTTTTCTCTACGTGAATATTTGCTTCGGTAAAATTTGGGCTCTCAAAGGTTCACAGAAATCTGCCACAAAGGGGACCAGGGTTTAAAAATATCTGAGGAAGTGGTGAAAAATGTGCAGCATCATGTAACAGCAGCTCCCAAAGGGAATGCTCTCCTAAGGGCTCTCTGGCATCTGCTCATGGTTCACCAGCCCTGCAGAGCCTCGAGGGACATTTTGGGATATTTTGGCTTTGGGGTTTGCCCTTGGAAGACATTTATAGCTTTTCAGCCTAAGAATTTGTGCTACAGAGGATACAGAAAAGCACATGATGAACATAGACCATGGTCAAGAACGACAAAGAAGACTTGAGCAGGACAATGTCAGAGTTTTGAGATTTCCATGTCCTGGGTTTAACACCAGGTGTGGCTTCAGAGCTCCTTAAACCCACACACCCGTGCCACCATCAGCCCCTGGGCACCCTCCAGACACCCCAGGGGGAGAGCAAGAAGCTGCCCCAAAAACCAGCAGCCAAATTCATCACTGGCAGCTGGAGGCAACTCCGAGGAGCTGAACCTGCCCCCGACCCTGCTTCCCTGTGCACAAGGAACACGGTGCATTTTCCATCACCCAGCAGCCTGAGGAGCAGAACTGAGCTCAGAACATTGTCCCAGCCAATTCAGTGTAAGGGGAGAGGAGGTTTCAGGACAAAGAGCTGTTCCTGGAGCAGGGAACATCTCTCCTCTTCCCGCTGACCTTGTCTGATTAAGCCTGTGCACAGAGCAGAGCAGGGGCCAGCACTGGCAGGCCAAAAATCCCCGAGCAACAAAGGTAACTGAGGCCAGCAGAGAAGCAATGGAGGAAGAAGGAAGGGGAGAAGAGAGCATTATAAAGGGGTACTAAAAATAGTATGCAATTATTTACAAATATTCTAGAAATGTAGGGACCAGATGAGCCCAAACACGTCCCATTTGTAGCAGGGGTGGTTGGTGGGGCTGGCTGGGGACAGCCATTCATTTCCAGCAAACCAGATTCTGAAAAGCATTTCATAAAAGGTACTGATGGATTCTCAACGAAGCGAGACCGGACCCCACCAAAAATCAAATCAGGGAGAAGATGTTTGGAAACAAAGGAGGGAGAAAGGGCCGCGGTGCCCAGCACGGACCAACAGTGGCACCCGGCGGCCAAGGGGACTCACTGCCACCTCGGAGCCAGCAGGGAATGAGCCAGCGCCAGCTCCAGCACCCTCCTGGGGAAAACACGGGACAGACCGAGCCCACAGACACCCAGGAACAACCTGCTCCGGTGGAAGGGGCTTGGAAGGAGATGAGCTTTAAGGTCCTTCTAAGCCAAAGCACTCTGATTCAATGTTCCTGTAAGGTCTGACAATCAAGTTTTCTTTTTTTAAATGGTTTTGAGATGCCACCCTTCTCTGGGCAACAAGAGTTGATGCTTTTGGTTGCAGTCGCAAGAAACGCAAAACTGACTGAAAATCAAACTGTGTGAACCTCAGCATTTTATATAAAGCTCTCATCTTGGTCTGCTCTGTCAAAAAACCGTGTGCTACAAACGCTGTCACCTCATCCAGCAAAGCCAGGAAGAAGAAGTAGAGCCACACAAACAGTTAGAAAGGGCTGGCAGGAAGGGCACAGAGACTGTTTGACTGTTCTGTAGTAAGATTCTGATCAACTGATTCTTCTGTCGGGAATTGTATCTTTTGGAAGGCTCGGGATTCAGCCAGAACTGACATTCTAGAGGGAAGTTACTCCCCAAGCCGAAGTTAAAAACCAGAAAATTCATGAAAACTGTATCATGCTTAAATGAACCCCCTTTTCTCCTTTTCTCCACCAATCCCACTGCAAGTTTTCTCTGCCAGGGCAGGATGAGCCCCTCCTAAATCTCCAATTGCAGAGGCAGATGATCTGACCTGTTGGGATGGGAGGTGGGCAGCATGAACTGGAATTCCACCACGCAGGTGTTGTCCTTCAGCTGGCGGTGCTGGACACTGTTTAACTCGTAGGCAATGTAGGCCCTCCGAACGTACACCTGGGGACAGGGAAACTCCATCAGCTGCACTGGGCTGAGGGCAAATGATACACCAGAGACCTCGAAAGTATTCAAAACCAACCAGATCTCTCCAAATGAGCAGCTAGATAAACTCTAATTCAACCAGAATTTAAAGTTATTCTCTGAGGAAGGCCAGAACCATCAGGATTATGACCATGCCCTCTGACAGCAGCTTCACTTTCTGGCCTTCAACCACCTCAGTCTTCACACAAACGTAACTTGAACTTGAAATTTTACTCAGTTATCAATGTTAGTGCTGTTAAATGCCAGATTCCAAGCATACCAAATTACACACAGCCTACAGCTCTCCTGGGTCTTGCAGGGTGACAGTGCTCAAAACAAACCAAATCCATAGAAAAATTAAAACCACTATTTTTTTTTAAATGGGAATAAACTTACCTCCAAAGCTGCCATTCTTACCACTTGGTTACTGTGGTAGAAAAAGTTGGGAAGCACATCAAAGATGGATGTCTCGGACAAAATGAGTTTCTAGAAAAGATCACATTAAGCAGAGGTTTAAAAGAGAACTCTGTCTTGCAACCAGGATCAGGCAAAAAAGAAAAAAACCCAAATCAAGCCTGGCTAGTTCTGATTTCTAAGCTTTTGCTGTTGTTCATCAAGGATTGTGACTTTTTTATATTAAACCACAGAAAACCTGAAGTAGGAAGGGATCACTGGGTCCAACTCCCTGTTCCTCACAGAAGCACACAAATCTAGAGCACACAAGAGGAGCTCATCCAGATGCTCCTGGAGCTCTGGCAGTCTCGGGGCCGTGCCCATTCCATGGGGAGCCTGTGCAGTGCCCAGCACCCTCTGGAGGAAGAACCTTTTCCTAATGTCCCATCTGAATTTCCCCCCTAACTCCATTTCCTTGTGTCTGGTGACCAGAGGGAGGAACCAGCCCCTCTCCTCTGCTGATCCCCGTGAGGAAGGTGCAGAACCGGAATGAGGCGATTTCGACATTGGGTAGGGATGAAAACAAAAAGCAGGGGAAAGCTGGACACCAGACCAACACAACTCAAAGCCACAAGGAGCTTGGGACATGAAGGTCTGTGAGAAGGAAGCAGGGAGCCAAGGAGAGAAGGCTGGTGGGTACCTGCAGGTTCTCAATGCAGAACTGGTGCCCGTACATGTCGATGGCCGACAGGAAGATGGACTCCACCTGGTTGTGACGCAGCTCGTAGGAGGGCAGGTGGGAAGCAATGAGAACCTGGGGAAACACAGGGAATGTCAGAGAAAGGAGCCACACTGGGCCATCAGCAGGGGGCTGTCACCTCCAGGCAGAACCAGCCAGCTCCATCCCTGAAGAGGTGGCCAGATTCTCTCTGCGGCAGCCGGGTGATGCCGCAAACCCTCTCCCCCTCCCCAGCTTCATTTGTGTATCTGCTCCGTTTGTATTATTGGCAACTCCCCACGGAGAAAGGGAACAGCTTCAATCAAGTTCCATCAGTGCATGTGATTTAGCAGGGCAGAGCTGCTAGTCCTGGGGATTGCCTGCCCGGCTGGTAATTGGGAAGCAGAGCTGGCAGGAGCAGCTGTGGGGAGGCCCACATTGGTGCCACGCTCTGCTCCCAAGCAGGGGAGAGAACAGACACCAGTGCCAGGTATGAAATGCCCAGAATGAAGGATGCAGAGGTAAGAAATGGAAGCAGCTTGCAGGGAAAATGAAGTGGAAGAGCAGCACAAGGACTGCAGTACCATCCCCAGTTGCTGCGGGGAGGTTCAATAGCGGAATGGTTCAAGGACACAAACACAATCCTGAAGGAAACAGAAGGTCACTGAGCAGCTTCAAACACCCTGTTCATTTTCAATAGTCAAGCTTTGAAATAAAAGGAGAGACCCCCAAAGTGTGAGCTTTCCTACTTTAGACTTTTAGGCTGGAGATAGGGAGTGTGGAGTGAGAGGAGTGATCAGACTCCGGGGTCAGCGTTATCAGGAAACCACCACGCCCTCTCACCCCTTCCTGGCAACAGAGGGAGGGTTAAACTGAACTGCTGAAGAGGAAGCTCACAACAGTACCTAGGTGCCTGTGTGACATTCAAATTCATTCTGTGCCACACTCTTGGAACTGACAGTATCAAGAGTTTTTCCAATTATTTCCAGGTTAAAACAAAATTGACAAAGCACAACTCAGAGATGGAAGGAAACCTGCAAAAGGCCAGCGTAATTCTTTGTGGTAATTCCTCAGCAGCTGCAAAGAACATCTGGTTCTTGTGTAAATGGCTCTCCCTGTTCTCTGCACACGTGGATCCACAAGGATTGTAAGGCAGCTGAGGAACCCGGAGAGCACGTCCTGGCTGTTCCTGCACAATCCAGGTGGCCTGTGCCGGTCAGGTTTGCAGATGACAAAGCCACCAAAAACCACAGTGACCATGCATTTCCACTTCCTCCATCACACAAACCATGGGCTACTCCCAGTTAACTCCTGTGTGAGCCAGACGAAACTTTTTGGAGGAGCAGGGACAAAGGAACGCACGTTAAATTTCAATATTACAGCGATTTGGGAATGCATCACGATCCTCGCCTGTCACCAGGGTTAATCACTGCTAATTGCTTCACTGCCAAAGTGCTGCTCACAGGAACCTACTCTCCCCATTTGCTCAGTGATCAAAACAAACATCAGGAGATAGGGATTTCCCAGAAGGGTGAGCTCCAGGCGGGAGCAGCCCGCAAGGATCCAGGCAGGGTTCCTCACCTGCCGCGCTCGCAGGGCCACCTTGGCGTTGGTCGTCTTGCTGAGCTGGGTCAGCTCTGTCAGGATATTGATCAGCTCGTCTGTCAAGGTGGGGTCACGGCCACAGAGCTGGTCCTGGGAACAGAGGGAACAGGAAATGCTTAGAACAGAGGGGAAACATCGTCTGTGCTCCTTCAAAGGGGTTTGAACCTGGAATATGAACATACACTCAGGGCAGGACCACACCATCCCCAGGAGTCCTGACCTGAATTATCCTGGAATTCTGTGCTGACAAGGATACAAATATTCAGCATTCAACAGTTTTACACACATAAATAAAAGGGGAAAGAAGGGACAGGCACCATCTCCCATTCTCCTATTTGTAGCACGTGTTTTGGCACCCAAACACATGAGAAATGCTGACTTGTCAGAGAGACTCAGAAAACCATTTCCCATTACCCAGTTTCAGGTTTGTACCTGAAGTTTCTCCTAGCACTAAGGCAAAATTCAAAGAGCATAAACTGTAGCCAGACACCTTGTGGAGCATATAAAGGTCAGCAAACCTTCCCCATGAAGGGTGACCAGCACTGCCAGAGAACCTCCTGATGTCCACTTAAAAAAACACCTCAAACCCCGAAGTCCCCACAACTCCACAACCACAAACCACCCACAAACTCTGTGCAGCTTGAGCCAACACCAGAAAAAAGATCTGTCAATCCTCTGACAAGGCTAAGCAAAGCCAACTGAACCCACGAATAATGTACTGTATTTCCTGCCATGGTACAGGGCTGACTCCATAATATTTCTTCTAACCAGAGAATCCTGGATCTGAGGAAATCCACAAGCTTACCTTACTGTCTAAATTGGCTGGATAAAACAACAAAACTGAAGAGCATAATTTCCAGTGTTAATGCTGTTCCAAAACTCTCCCGAATTCGTCCATTCAAAAAAATGCAAACAGTAAAGTCTTTCTTCCAAAAATAGTTCCAATTCCCATGAATAATCCCACAGTCTTCAACACTTCTTGTGAGCCTCCTCCCTCCTACCCCAAAGCTGGAAACCCTCTAGGAGCCTCTAACGTGCATCTTCCACACAGCACTTAACAGCTTGTCTTGATAAATTAATCATAGGAGGGAAATGTGAGATGAAACAGGGATTTGCCATGGGAAAGAGCTGGTGCCTTAAAGTTTAAAGAGATCTTAAACACCTACAGACCAGAATAGGCCATCTGAAGATCCAAGAAATAGAAAACGATAAGGGGAAACCTCTGTGCAGCAGGTTGGATTGACAAACCTGCCAGGGGAAATAAAGTAAAAACCAAAACCAGGTAATACAAAAGTCCCATAGAGTGACTAACTAAACAACAGCTCACAAGATTCCAGAGCTCAACAGCTCTTCCCTCACACTGCCCTTGATCCCTTTCTCTCCAGCCCCACTCAGGCACGATGGCACCTCTAGGAATGGTGAGACAGAACTCCCAGGGACACAGACCATATTCAAAGCACTGAGAAAACACCTGGGCTCCCAACTCTAATTAGACTGCTGTCCCCTCCGGACCAGTCCTGGGCCACCAGGCATGAGTGTGACTGTTCCCAAAGAAAGTTCTGTGCATTTATCCACTCCAGGACACTGTGGGGGTTCGCAGTGAATAATTCAAGAACTGCCTTTGCTGGATTTGAAACACAAACTCCTGGGTGTTGTTATGTTGCTGCTCCAGGGAACAGAAATCCGATAGGACACGGGACCCTGCCATGCCACCAGCCACTCCATCCTGTTCAGGCCAGGACGTGCATAAGTTAAGCACAGAAAATGAACATACAACAACAAATCACACCGTATTTCAACAGATGTATGAGGGATGAAGCAGTTCCCACCCTGCCTTCAGCGCCTGCTGGCTAAAAAAAGGTGAATGATGGCAGCATAACACCATTACTAAAGCCATCCTCGGAGCCCCTGGTTAATAATGGATTCCTGGGACACATCAATAACAGCCACACAGGCAGCCCTTGGAGGACAGACTTACCCCACCCCACACAAACAGCTTGGCCACCCATAAAACACCTCAGCCTTCACCGTGGTGACACCCAAACGTGCCACGGGGACATGAGGAGCCATGAGTTGGAAGAGAGAGGAGTGATGGTCCTTTGGTTCATGCAGAGCCTGGAAGCTCAGGGACACCCAGCTGTGCCAAGGGTGACCACAGGTACGTTGTCCCTCCTGAGCCCCTGTCCCCACCCCAGGGGAGAAGTCCCTGTGCCCCCCGTGAGGTGGCACCGTGGCCTCACCGATGGCGCTCGGATAACCAGGAGTGGTTCTTCCACCACGGTCTCCCTGGTGTTTCAAGTCCTGGCAAACTGGGATGTCGGCCTTTACTTGAGCAGAAATGAGTGGCAGTGGTGGTGGGAAGAATGACCCAGCAGGAAGGGACAAGGAAACCTCTTGGAGGCTCCCTGAGGTCTCCCCACATGCCCCTCGCTCCCTCACATGGCCAACAGCAAGAGCCAGCGAGGCACGGCCCACACGAGGTGACAAACCAGACCCAAAGTTCCAGGCCCATTTTAGCAAGGAATAATCAGGATGACAACAACAAACTAAAGCCAGGCACTGGCTTTGCCTGCACTGATTGGCAAAGGCAGCAGCAAAGCCTCAGCCCAGCTCTCTGACAAGGGCTAACGCCTCGCCGGCACCCCCGTGTAATTACACACTTGAGTGACTGGACTCTGAAGAAAATTGAAGGCCTGAGCTGTGAACAGCTGCCATTTTCTCTCTCCATCACGCCAGCGTGATTACTTGAGAAATGAACAGCCCCGGCTCAAAGCTACTCCAGAATTCTCAGAGGAAATATGGCTCCGTGTTCAAATAATGAGATTCTTAAGGCAAGCGTTACTTACAATCACACCACACACCAAAAAGGGAAAGGGGAAAAAAAAAGGGGGGAAAAGGAGAACGAGAAAGAAAGAATGCCAGGGTCCTTACATCTTACAAATGAGAATTTAAGAAACCCAGCCTCGGTCTAGGAAAATTATGACACTATTTTTGCTTTGGAGAGTTATTTCGTGGATGGCTACTTTGGATATATTTTTGGCAGTAACAGACCACATCATGCTTGTAAAATAAAAGACAAAAGAGAGGAAGAGAGAGAGAGAGAGAGAAGGAAAGAAAGAGAGAAAAAGAGGGAAAGAGAGAAAGCAAGCATCAGACACTTACAATGAGCATTGTGACCAGCAGGTTCTTCTTGGTGACCTGGGCATGGGAGAAGATGTAGTTCAGCACCGCGTTCATGTCACTCTTGTTCTCCTCTCGAAGGGTGAACACACACTTGTCATAGTGACCTGCAGGCAGAAAGGCACATTCCTTTTCCAGCCTTCCCACCTCTGTGGCAAGGAATACAAGTCACTAGATGTGTCTTTCTTTTTCTTCTTGGCGTGAAGGGAGCCGACAAGGAAGATGGAGAGAGACTATTGACAAGGGGGAATGGCTTCCCACTGACAGGGAGCAGGGTTAGATTGGATATTAGAAAAAAATTCCTCCCTGTGAGGCTGGGGAGGGCCTGGCACAGGGTGCCCAGAGAAGCTGTGGCTGCCCCTGGATCTCTGGAAGTGTCCAAGGCCAGGCTGGACAGGGCTTGGAGCACCCTGGGACAGTGGAAGGTGTCCTTGCCATGGCAGGGGTGAAATGAAATGAGCTTTAAGGTCCCTTTCAGCCAAATCAGTCTGTGATTCTGTGGTCCACACAATCAATTTAGGAAGGAAGCATTCCCACCATCACCTACTGCAAACTTTAATTCAAACATCCCACTCTTATTAAAGAGCTCCAATACCAAATGCCTCCTTTGTGAGCAATACTGAGAGAGGAACAGGGAGCTCAGACTTTCATTCAAATGACAACCAAAATGAAATAACAGCAAAAAGCCTTGCACCATCCTCTGCTGCCAGCAAATTGAAGTGGAAATGAATCTGCAGTACCATTAGGCTGGGGCAGGTAATGGAGCAGGACAAAAGAAGAGTGGAATCGGAACTACCTGTACGAGCCAGAGCCTCGGAATTAGCCAAGGCTTCATTGCCATCTTGTGCCTGGATACAGCAGTGCAAGGCATTGATTTCACCTCTCAGCTTCAGCTGAGCTTTGGGGACAGAAGCTGCTCTACAAAACCCAGGATCTGACTGCAGACCTTTAAAAGCAAGCCGGTGCAGCTGACCCTCAGCACAAAGTGAGAGAAAACTTCCTCGAGGGGGCCCGCGTGGACTTTCTAGGACCAAACAGGACTCTTTCAGAAATCAAACCCTCGATGTGCCCAGGGACTCACCGTGCTGGAACTGAGTCTCCACCTTCAGGTACTGCCGGAGCAGATCCATCACCACGGCCTTCATGTGGCCCCGAATGCCACTGCGGTACCTGAGCAGGCAAAGACACCAAACCCAGCGCTGAGTGAGGCTGGATGCACACAGAACCCCTGCCATCCCTGCTGGGGGCAGCTCCTGCCCTGCAGGGCCCCCTGGGAATGGCTCACCTCTGCACGAGCTGCACGATGCTCTGAGTGTTCATGAAGAAAACCTCGCGCTCTGACTTGCGGTTCAGGGTGGCTGCGTGGCTGTCCAGGATGTTGGCAATCTGAAAGGGAAAAGCACGTCACATCCCAGTCCTGGGTGGGCTGGACAACCAGCAGAGACACATCAGAGTCCCAGCAGACTCTGGCAAAGGAAGTTCATGATCTGCCAGGGGCAAAAATCAATGCACGGTACCATAGAGTGGAGAAATCAGCTTCCAACATCTCCTTACCCAAGCAGGCCTCCCTCGGCTGCAACCACTGTTTTTTGAGCTTACACTGGCACTACAAATTGCAATCCAGCACGTGTACCAGGCAAAAAGCAAACAAATAAATGCCCACAAGGCCACTGCTAAGATTCAAGTGTTTCCAAAGTGCCTGTTTAAAGCTGTACTGAGCAGGGAACATGTACCCTTCAGCACAGGCCAAGGAGACAAGACCTGAGGTGACACAGGCAAGTGTCTTTCATCATGAAGACCCCTTTTCAAACACATCTTTCAGGTTCAATTAACCTCCAGGTAATTTAAAGGAACTTTCTCTCTCTCTGCCCCCACACAAACCAATTTTTATCCCTCCAGAAGTGTGGTTAGTCACCTGTTGGCTGGGAAACTGGCAGAGGACCGAGGTGATGTTGCTGGCATACTGGGCCATCTCCTTCTTGATGGACTTCTCTACGTTGGGTGGGATCCGTCCAGAAACACTGGTCATGATGTCCTGAAGTTCCAGCAGGGGCAAAGATGGATCCCTCAGGGTCTTCATTAACCGCTCAACCCAGCCCTTCACCTAGAGACAGACAAGGCAGTGTGAAGACAAGCATGAAGAAGAGAATAAACAGCAAAAAGGATAAAAAGGAGAGGGGTGTTGCCCAACATCCCATTTCATGAGTGCTGCCCTGACTCAGGGTCCTCTGGCTGTGGCAGAGAATTGCCCAACCCTGCACTGAGCTGCAAGAACATAGTGTTTTGGCTCTGGAAGAAGAGGCCCCCAGTACCTTGCTGCTGAAGAAGGGCTCTGGCAGGCAGTACCCGTTCATCACGTTGACCAGGTTGTCCAGCACGTAGTGGAAGATGCGATGCAGTTTCTCGCCCCGCAGCGCCGTGCTCTGGATCTGGGGCAGGGTACCCGTGTGCAGCTCAGCCTGCAACAAGGAACAGCCCCACTCACCCTCCTGAGGGGCACCAGCCGGGGGAACAGCCTGCTACCCTCAACTGGAGCCAAGGTTGAACTCGCAAGGAGTCCCAGAGTGGGAAATGCACCTGGTTGAGAGACACATCCCCACAACATTACTGAGGCAAGGAGAGAGCAAGAATGGTAGATAAGCTTAGCCTGAATCAGAGAGAAAGAGAGAAATCTCAGTCCCAGTCCTCATCTGAGACAAATAAACAGCGAAGTGACAATTCCAGTACAATGCACAAATGGGAAATTGGTTCACTGGACCATCTTGTACCACTCTCGACATCACCCCCCTATTAAAACCCCACAAACATCTGTGCTTTCTGCAGCTCCTCACCTGCTGAACCCTGCTGGGATCATCCAGCTGGAGCTTGGCAATCACACAGCCTGGATCCAGGACGGCCCCTGGGCGTTTCACATAGTGGATGCAGCCCGATTCTCCTGCTGTTATTGTCATCACCATTTTCATCACCTGTAGCACGGAAAACGGGTTACACACTCAGCTCCATGTGCCCCAAAACAGTTCTACTTTTGGGAGGCAGCAGCCAGTGTCCCACCACAGACAGACCTGCATGAGCACCTCTGGCACACAGGTGTTCCCAAAAACTTACAAGCACACACATTGGGAACAAAACCCAGACACTAAAGTGAATGGGATAACAAAATAATTGGCCACAAAATAGTGCAGCAGGAACTTCAGGAATGTCACTGGCCCACACTGCCTGAACCAACAGGGGCCTCAGGAAGGTCCCACACTCAGCACAATAAACAAAGCAGACAATTTACTGCAGCATTCCAGAGGCTCCTCTCAAAGGCTACAGCCACACCTTCACTTCAAGCAGAGGGAACCAGGATCACTTTCTAGAGCTCTCAGACAGCTCTTCCCAGACAGAAATGCTTCCTTAGATCAACCATGGGAGCTCCTGCCTTTGGAGCAGTAGGGCTGGGTATGGGGGAGCCAGTTTGGTTTTACCCTTGCTGTGCTCCACACCACTGGGAGCACAGGGATTGTGTGGGTGGTTCCTTCTTAGCACTGACCTGTTGCAGTGCAAAAGCACTTACATAAAATAGCTGGATCTCTGTCTCGATATTTTTCTCCTACACATTGTCCCCAACTGGTTTAATTGCCCCTCTGTCATCACACACCCTCCCCTCCCTCAAATCTGTTTTGAGCCACACACTCCCACACAACCCCTCGTGCTTTCCTCACCGTGATGCAGAAATTGCTCATCCTCCTCCTCGGTAAGAGTTAAGTAACTTGCCAGGGAGAAGGCAGGAGTGGCACTTATTAACTTATGGGATCAACCCAATAAATGATCAGCTAATCAGAGAAGTCTTAGTTTGTTACTTCACCCTGGTATGTAACTCTGAGTCTGTGTCAGTACCACAAGGAGAAGGCCTTCTTCACCACAGCTGGGTAACACATGGATCCCACCTTCCCTTGGAACCACAGCAAGGTGATAACCATGGTCTCACTGCTGAGAAATTCTGCTTATCCCTTGGTGTACAGTCATTAACACTCAAATTTCTGCTGTCAAGTAATTTCTTCCCCACACCATCACTCTCACTGATGATTCCCGCTTTAGTTCAGGTTAAAGTTTGTAAATGAAATACTGTGAATTATCCCTCACACTCAACTCCCAGTCTCCAAGCATCCAACATCCCTCCCCCTGAGCTTTCTCCTGGGCAGCCAAACCAGTTCTCTGAGACTTTTACCTCAATTTCTGCGAAGCACTGGCCTGCAAACACGTGTCCCCCATCCTCCACCACATACTGGATCAGCTTCCCAGCGGAAGGCGAGCGCAGGATGGAGGGATCATTCTCCTTCTCAAACACACAGGTCTTGTTCCCAATGGTGATGCGATACCTGGGGAACAAGAGGACAGATCAGTGCAACAGAACTCCTTGGGGAAGGCATGGGAAGGGGAAAACCCAGTCTCCCTTTCCCTGTTCTACTTTGAAACAAAACTAAAGAAGAGCACCTCAACCAACTGAGAGGTGGAGATTCAAACCCAGAAAGTTATCCAAATTCTTCGTCCTCCTGAGCAGTTCCATTAATTTTCCCAGAGGATAACACAGCAGAGGGGGCAGAGTTCACATTCCAGACCTGGGGATGCCCTTTACTGCCCTTACTGCTATGATCTTTGCAGGGAATTTTGAGGGGATGCACTGAAACAGAACAACTTGTCTCTATTTCTAAGGTAGGTGTGGAGTATTAAGAATTTTCAAGACTTTCAGGTTGGTTTTTTTGGTTTTTATAATCCTAAAAGTGACTTTTAAGCACCAAGCAGAGGAATAAGGACTCCATGTGGTGCATAGCCAGATCCTTCTTCTAACAGTAGCCAAGATCTGCTCTGTCTTAAAACTCACCCACAGTTTATCTGCTAAACTCTTTCTAGGAGAGAATTCCATTCCCAGCTGATCTTTTGGGAAGCAGAAAGTTACACAGAGACCCCATTTTGGCTGTGTAAATGCCAAACATGAACCTGCACAGGTTGCTACCTGTCCACTTCCTCTTTCATGTAGGTGGTGTAGCTGCTGCCATCGTAGGAGAGGAGCAGCCCCCCGTCACTCAGCCGATGCACGTCGACTTCCACACAGGAGCTGTTCATGATGACCACGTAGGAATTGGGAGACTGCCTGGTCACCTGCAAACGCACAAAAATGGGAATTATCCAGTGGATGGAACACAGCATTGCGTGCCTTGGTTGCCACAACACGCAGAGTTTTCCAAGCTGGAAGTTTTGGTCAACCTGTAGCAGTCTTTGCCTGTAACAAAGTCATTTTGAGCCTGCCCAGAGCAAGAGGCTGAAATGTTTACAGAGACATCGCAAGGGAGCAACGTGAGGGGTATTACCATAAAGGAGGCTGTGCTGATTTCCTCACCCACCAAAGCAGAGAAAATAAACCCTGCTCAGCTGTAATTCCCTGTACAAATCTTTGCAAAGATGAGGCCAGAGCAGCACACGCAGCCGTGCCCAGCTCAGGGGCAGGAGGGTGGCTCAGTCCCACTCTGTACCTTCAGCACGTACTTCCGTCCCTCGTAGATGAGCTCCACGTCCACAGTGTTGAGCAGAGTGTGAGCAGGGAGGACCTGGCCCCTGGAAAGGGAAGTACAAAACAAAACTGATCTTCCACGAGCCACCAAATGCCTACCAGGGGTCCAAAGAGATTCAGAGTTTCGTGCAGGGCTTTGGGAAACACTAGCAAAGAGATGGGAGTAGGTTTTCATAGAGTCTCTTCTTAGGAGAGACACAAATCAGTTTGACAAAGTGAAACCAAGCCCCTCCAGCCACACAGGCCGGCTTTGCTCTCCTTTCCATTCACTCCTGGGTAATTCAAGACTCCCCAGTGCTGCCCTAGCAGCACGCAGAGAAAGAACTCCGTGTTTCTGAGTCATTTCCTGGCATTTCTGCTGGAAACCAAAGCAATCTGTGCAGACAGCAGGGGATATTTCGAGGAGATGCAGATACCTGCCAGTTTTCTCAGTGGATAAACAGCTCCCTGGGGCCAGGGAGCAGTCAGCAGATAACAAGTCCTGAGCATTCCTGGGCTGGACTTGAACAGAACTTGTAAACCAGGAGTCATTACTAGAGAGCAGCTGGCACTTTTACCTTTCCAGGGAGTGCAGGAAGTTGGAGACGCTGTTTCGGAGGCTCACGTCAGCCACGTGCAGAGCTCCACACACCACCCCCAGCATGGTGTCAGGCCTCTCAGCCTACAACAGGGGACAGACACAGTCACACCTCCTCCAGCTCCAGCCCAATCTGAACACCCAGCTGGGAAGAATCACCAGCCTCAGCTCTATTTCTGGTTCATGGCCAACCTCTCTTTAAAATTAAGCTGGTGCAGCAGCCATGTGAACTCTACACAGAAGCCATGATTTCTGTAACTCCTTAAAACTAAATTTTCTTCTGCCTGGATCAAATCTTGAGGTTCCAACAACATTTCCACTGTCATCTGTCCCAGATTCCAAACGTAACACTGCTCTCAATGCTTTTCTGGACAACTTCAAGACCAACTTTCCCCAGCAGAGATGACCTGGGATTTCCACATATGTAAGAAGTAACACCAGTGAAAATGTTTATTCATTAAGTGGACATTCACCACTCCTAAATCCTTTTTCAGCAGCAGGCACCCACCCCTCTCCTGCCCATTCCCAGCCGTGCTCCTGCCAGGGGAGCAGCTGCACCTGCACTTTCTCGGCGATGAGCCGGTCCAGCCAGCCCGTGTCGATGCGGTTCTGCTGGAAGCTCTCTGTCTCCAGCAGCTTGATCAAGTATTCCACAGTGGTTCTGAAGTCCCCTCGGATGGACAGCTCCTTCAGAGCCACCACCATGTTTCTGCAAGGGGAAAGAAGCCCTGTTATCTATCCCATACTAATGGTAGCATGCAAGCTGGTAGCTGCAGACAGAAAAGCATTTGAAGGGCAGAGCAGAGGAGTGCAGGCACCGGAGCAGGATCCTGTAGGAATGTTTGGGATGGGGGAATATTGATTTCCTTCAGCCTGTTGCTACTGTGAAGAAGAGCAGCTCACTGGGATCAGGAGTTGCCCCTACCATCACCCAGGCCCCCAGCACGTGTCAGGGGTGTACAACAGACAGACAGACACACAGACGTGGTGTCCACCCCACCCAGAGTGGAACTGGGGAAAGGCTCTGGGTGAAGAATGTGGATGACAGGTCAGACAGGTCTGCCTTAGGACCACATGCTTTAAAATCCCACACCACAGAGGACACTCTGTGGTTTGCAAACCATCCTAAAGCATTGGTAAGTCAGGTTAGCAATGTTTTTCCTGTTAGAAGCCTTCACCCGGATGCTTTAAAGAGGGACTTTCACACTGTGGTAGCTGTATCATACCCCAGCAGCAGGTGTAAAGGCAGGAATGAAACGGAAAGGAAAAAAAAGCAAGGAAATTAAGCAAAAAGTATAGAAATGCAGGTGCAACAGAGTGGAATTGCAAAGCAAGACAGGATGAGAAGCCCGACCACAAAAAGGAAAACAAGATAAAGACAGGGAAATTTCTCTTAAAACTCCTAGAAGTAAGGAGCCTTGTTTTGCCATGGCACTTTGGATCAAAGAAGACAAACCCAAGCAATTCCCAAGGCTCTCCCACACCTCTGACTTACGAGATGGCTTCTTCACGGTTCTCTCCCCAGGAGAAGCAGTGACCAAACTGGGAATCAGCAAATTCATGGAGCCCTCCTGCAGCAGCAACACTGAAATAGCCCCAGACATTCTTATTGCTGCGGAAATTCAGCTCCTGAACCGTGCCAGAACTGGGCTTGAATCCCTGCAAAGACACACAGACATTGCTCTACACCCTAAGGAAAAGGTGAATACTCCAGAGTTAGGGTTCTGAAGGCTCTGAGAACACCTCTTTGTGCTGTACACGCTATAACAACTTCAGGCTGTGTCTAACCAGAGTCCAAGTGAGGTAAGGGAAGAATCTTTTAAATGTGCTGCCAAAATTTTCAGCAGCAGCAAGGGACTGAGCCTGTAAAGCCCACGGTGAGCAGTAAGCACAGAAGCTGAAGCCTCACCTCGTCAGGATTCTCACTGGTGATCCGGGCAGCGATGACGTGGCCACGGGGACTGGGGACATGGGCTGAGTTCTCAAAATCAATGGTTGTGTCTCCCCACGGAGAAACTCCGTACATCACTCGGATATCCTTGATCCTGTGCAGGGGGATCCCCATGGCAATCTAAGGAGAAAAAAAAAAATATTAAAAAAAACCCACCACTAAGTTTCTCTCCTCACAGACTCGAACATTCCCATTTCCCAGGACAACTGAGCTCAGTGTAATATCCAAATATCCACCTTAAGCCCTTCAGCCAGTATTTTCCATTGACTGATTAAAAGGCTCCAGGGAAAGCTGACAGTGCCAGGTCAGCTGAGGATGGGCACGCATTAGGGCTGTTAAAAATATACCGAGGTCCCAGTGGGACAGAAGGGCCCTAATTGGTCATAGGAAACTGTGGAATTTTGCAATTATAAACTGTGGGGAGAATAACCTGCAGAACCAGCTGCTGGCTGCATCCTTACGGAGCAAAATCCCACTTGCCCTGTTCATTAGTAGGGGTTTTTTTATAGATACAGTTGAAAAAGGAAGTACAAAAGCACACAGAGCCTTAATGAGGTGCGAGGGGACTGTGGCATCCACCCACTGCTGGAAAGTTGGGGGCCAGGAGTTTGGGGGGACACACAAGCCACAGCACATCCAACAACAGCTCTCTACAGGATCTCTGAGGGATCCCCTCGTGGCTTTGAGGAACTTCAAACAACGGCTGAACCTGCTGAAAGGTGAGAAATTCAATTTTCTGAGCTCACCTGGAGCTGTGCTGCTGGCAGGTTGACATCAGCCACCATCTCCGTGCAGGGATGCTCCACCTGCAGGCGTGGGTTCAGCTCCAGGAAGTAGAAGCTGCCATCCTGGCTGTACAGGTATTCCACAGTGCCTGCACTCACGTATCCCACCATTTTGGCGAGCTTCACTGCACACTGGGACACGGGAAAAAGGAATATTTCATTGCTAGTTATCTGTGCTCTCTCTGTTCATCCACCACACCCACTTCAGATTTTGAAACATTCTGAAACATCCCAAAACTTGTAACAGGCCCAAGACCTGCTCAGAGAAAAGCCCGTGGCACAGGAGTTTTGATTCCCAACTTATTTAATTCACAATTTACAGAAGGCAGAGTTTGAAGCAAATATTTGCAACACTCAGCATCAGGCAATTCCTACAACTCTTGCAGCTTGCTTTTAATACGGTAACACACATTTAAAACACACTTCCCTCCCCTTTTTGGGGGGCACACAGCTTTGAAGGGAGCTGTTGGTGAGATTTAGTGTGGAAACATGAGTGGCTGCCCACACTAAGCAGCTTGAGACACACAACTCTCTATTGCTGCTTTAAAACACTCAACAACGCAAAACTCTGGGTGATGTAAAATAAAAATACAAAGTCCTGCCTGTTTCTGGAGCCCGGCCAGGGGAAGGGAAGCTGCAGAGCCACTCTCACCTGTTCCATGTGCTCAAACACTGCTGAGGTTGCAATAGAGGCTGGAGCTTCCTCGATGATCTTCTGGTGCCGGCGCTGCACGGAGCAGTCCCGGCCGAAGAGGGAGATGGCATTGCCATACTGGTCTGCCAGGATCTGCACCTCCAGGTGCCTGGACTGCTTGGCCAGCCTCATCACAAAGATGGGAGAGCCTGGGACTTCAGTTTGAACCTACAGCAGGGACAGAACGAACAGACAGAGCATCTTCTGTAAGAAGTATCATCGATACAGGGTCCCAGAACCAGCCAGCCCGAACATTCAGAGCAAGGCAGCACAAATCAGTGGGAAAAGTCACCTGTCTGAACAGGCTGGGGAAGTCATCTGCATTGTTAACTTTCCTGATTCCTTTCCCTCCTCCTCCTTCAGAAGCCTTGATCATGACAGGGTAGCCAACCTCCTCAGCAGCCTGGCAAGATGGGCAGAACAACAGGGTAAGTACAGAAAGGCAGCAGACTCCAGTGAAAAGATCATTATTTCCCTGTTGATTCACATCCAAGCTTCCACGTCTGACTCCAGTTAGCAACCAATGGGATAGAAACCAAATATCCCAGTTGGAGAGGGTGCCTGTAGCTGGAAAAATCAGCAGGGATTTTGTGATTACAGAGAACTCTGACCTCTCCAAGTGACCACAAAATCTTTTGTCAGTGCTTCAACACCATTAAATCTACGAATCCACAAAAAAGCTTTTGTATAACACAGAAGATCATTAAGCTGGGTAACACGGAAAAATCATACACTCTACTCCTGCTCTTCACAAAGAAAAACTCCAAATCCTGTATTGTGCCAGGAATATTTCTTATTCTAAAAATCTTCCTCAAGGAGAAACTTAAAAGACAGAGTCAAGTGTGAGGTTGTGGGTCTTTATTAAGAACACCCTCTTCCTGCTCTAAACAAAACAGATAACAACTTTTAATGCAACACAACCTCGGTCCCACATTTTGCCTCTCCCTGCTAATCCTCACCTAATTCTGCATGCTGGGACCAAAGATATGTGAATGATCACTTCCCAGTTTCCAAGACCCAGCTCTGGGGCTGCAGTCTGGTTCCAGTTTGTGCTCCCATGAGGAGAAAGCTCAGCCTCAGCTCTGTGAGCCCTCCAACACCTCCCCAGACCCACCCGCAGTCCATCGTCCGCGTCCTTCACGTAGCCCTTCTCGTAGAGCTCGGGAGGAACGTTCAGGATGCGCTTCTGGAGGTCATTTTCCTGCCAGTCCACTCGAAGGCCTGAAACACAAACATCACCCTCTGAGCTCCTGGTGCTGCCAGGCTGTGAGAAGCCACCTGCAGGACAGGGGTGTCACAAGGAACCAGGCTGGGAGCACTCACAAAAGGGAGAATGCAGAATGTAAACAGACATTGCTGATTTCTGGGGAGCAAGTATTTTTAATCAATCCATTATATCCTCCTCTGTTTATCTGTGAGAAGCAGGTTGTTATTTATAGTGTTTTGAAACTGCAGAGGACTTCCAAGGAAGCAGAGAATGGGCTCCAAAACTACACAGAATCATGGAATGGTTTGGGTTGGAAGGGACTTTGAAAATCATCTTGTTCCAAGGCCCTGCCACAGGCAGGGACACCTTCTATTAGACCAGGTGTCTCCAAGCCCTGGGTGTACCCAAGTGAGCCTGTGAGCATCAGCTGCACTCTAGGAAACAGCCTCTTCCATGTTTCCTCATTTCTCCTCCAAATCCCTCCTCCCTGTCCTCCTCTGTGTGCTTCCAGCTTCTCCCACCAACTCCATGCTCATTCCATCACTAATGGAATTGCTTCCAAGCCATCTCACTGGTGTGGTGGGCAAACAGCTCCAGCTGCCAACCCTGGACAGATGGAACATCTCCTGGAACACACTTTTGAGCACAGAGCTTCTTAAAAATTAGACATGTCGAAGGAAAAGAAGATTAGGATGATCTTGATAAATACAGGATGATTTCCTTCTTACCACTGCCACTCCAAGGAAGAGTGGGAATGCCAGCAGTCTGAGCCACGATGGAAGAAGCAATTTTATCTCCTAAGGCCCACATGGCTTGGCTGGGAGGACCTGCAAAGAGCAAGGACAATGCGTGAGAGAGACACAAGGAATATCAGACATCAGGGAAATGTCCAGAAGTCTGATTTAGGAAAAACTCCACTCTTCCCATAAAACTGAACCCTCTTGAAATGAGAATAGGGACATTCAGCTTTGAAACAATCTGGTTTAACAGGAATCTTTTCTGATTTTTTATCTCAGCATTAAAGGCTATTTTGGAGAACTTTCCCCTTCTTCCATACAAGAACTACTGCAAAGAACAGATAATCCACCTTGCACTACAGACCATTCCTCATGGCTCTCTCTGGGACTCGGGATTTTCTACTTCCCTAAACATCCCCATCTTAAAACAAGGACTAGACATCAGATGAGCAGTCCATCTCCTCACCCATGAAAGCAATCCCGTTTTTGTGGAGAAGTTCTGGCAGTTTCGGGTTCTCTGAAGCATGGCCCCAGCCAGCCCACACAGCCTGCAGGAGAAAAGAACACAGTTTGCTCTTTGTTTGAATAAAACAAGCAAGCGAGCAGAAACAGACACATGCAAACACTCCACATCTTTCTTTTTCTCAAGGAAAACAGCCTCAGAACACCCAGGAGCCAGAGCAGCCTCTGAGCTACAGGGTGTGCTGAGTTTAAAGGATGACTTGCACCTTGCAGACGAGTGCAAGCAGGCTGCTGCAGCAACCTGCTGAGGAGGAGCTGGGTGTAGGGAAGTGCAGGGCTGCAGGGAACCTCCCTGTCCTGCAGACATCCATCCTGAGACAGCCACTGCACTGTCACACGTGTTGCCTCTGGGTGCTAATACAGGTTTGGAATTCCAGTTTCTTTGTCCTGCCTTGTTCCCCAGGCACAACTCCTTACTGAAGGAGAGAAGATTGCTCGGTGTCTTCTCACCTGCACTGGAATCCTCTTGGCAATATCGAGGATGAGCTCCACGTTTGCATAGTTGTTGTTGTTGGGTCCTCCTGGGACGGGCACGTAGTGATCTGCCATTTTAATGTACTCTGCAAACACGGAGGAGGTCTCATTTAGGCTGCAAATCTAACAACGGATTGCTCTAAAATTTTAAGATTGCTCTAAAATTCTCCTCTTCCCCAGGCTGAGCCCCTCCAGCTGCCTCAGCTGCTCCTCACAGGGCTGACACTCCGGGAAGCACCGATCTGCTCCAGAACACCCCATTACTGACAGATCAGGTGGACACTCCACTTCTTGCATGCCCAGGGCTGTGCAAGGAGGAGGCTGTGACCTTTCCCCAGCTCCCCAACTCACCTGCATTGGCTTTCAGGTCCTCAGGAGTGACCATGACCACGAACCTGATGGCCCTCTCGTTGCGGAACATCTCGTAGGACCAGCGCCGGATGGACCTCATGCACTTCACTGCTGCAATGCCATTATTTGCTATCAGGACCTGGGTGCATTAGAAGCTAGGATGAAATAGAGTCTAAATAGCACAAAACAATAAACAGTCATGAAAGCAGTTTTTATCCCCTGCAGACTCTTTGCCCAGTTTTGGGCTGTGCAGTTTCCTCAGCCAGCATCCAGTTCATGGCCCATCTGTCAATTCAGAGAGGAGCTGTTGTTTCACCATAAAATTTTAATGTGTTATGCCTTGGTTGGATTAAAGAGCAGAAGGACTCGAATCAAATCATTATTTATTTTTAAATACATTTCTTAGTGGTTTTCCAGTCTACTTTTGTTATATCAGTCTATAAATCCTTCTGTATCAGCAGAAGTGTTCTGGCTCACTCACATTTTTTTCCTTATTACATTAAGCTAAAATAATGAGATGTTTATTTATCACATAGAAAAAAGAAACACAATGATTGCAGGTAGGAGTACAACTTCCAGGCTCAGGAATATTAGTAATGTGACACCTGCAATGTACAGCCTTAGAGAGACACAAGTCACAGCTTCAGAGAGGAGCTGTAATATGCTAAAAAAGGTCAGGAATTTACCTTTTCAATAACTTTATTCCCTCCAAAACGAGTAACAAACTCTGCTGGGGAAGCCACGGTGAAATCCCGCTGCACATCCACCTTCTTCCTGTCCCGGCCTTGCTTGACAAGATGCAAACCAGACATGCTGGGCCTGAGGAAACGGGGGAGACAGAAACAACCTGTCAGTGCAGCTGCACACCACTAAAAGAAAGGTGTGAATAATTTGGAAGTTCTCTTTGACCACATTCCCCAAGCAGATGAGCAGAATCCCTCCTTGCCTCCAGACCCACATGGCCTGGTCCTCAGTTTTACATGGATGACTCCTTTTAAACTACTTTTCCGTTATTTCCGTGCAAAATCCAGGTTACCTGGAAAAATTCCAGCTATGCCAAAATATAAATAGGTAAAAATATGTTGCTGCCCCACACAGAACAACAATGCTCTACCAGATTGCTTCCAATCCATCTAGAGAAGCTGGAAACAGCAGTGATTTCTGGCTTTGGCAAAAAAAGCTACAAACATCGGACTCCATAAGGAAATCCTCTTGGGAAGCACAGCAAATTTATCTCCAGGTGCAAATGAGAGACTCAGACTGGCTACAGAAATCATTTTCCAAGAGTTTTCCACTACCCAGTCTTTAATATCTTCCTCAAAAGCTCTGCGAGCCAGAGGACAAATTAATCACGTTACTCCCACTACAAACACAGAAAGCCAATTTTGTGCCTGCCAAGACCAGCCCCGTGTCCTGCCACAGCCCTTCTGTGTGGGAATGGCACAGTCACTTCCCCTCCTTCTGCTTCAGCTTCCACAGCAACAACACAGGGATAGATCACCCTTTGGCTTCAATTTGCTAAAGTTTACAAAGCTGAAACTGCGAGAGGAAATTCCACGGCAAAGCACAGAGCCGCTCCTCACCCCGAGTGTCTGCCATGGGACTGGGAATTAATGAGACACTTTTAATTTCACCTCTCTGCTCAGCCCACAGCTTACTTGTTTTTATTGTATTTACTGTGCTTTCCCTAACAGTTTCTCTCCTTACCCTGCCACTGGCAGGACCACAGAATCCTTCTGTAGGAATGAAGATTGGGAGGCTCAGCTCAGAGCTTTGGAAAGCCCCAAGAGCACCAAGGGGTCGGGGCCAGTCACTGGCAGATCTGTGCCCAGGAACCCTCTGGATGGAACCTCTGGCCTAATCAGCTGCTGAAGGGCTGCTCCATTGAGTAATTCCACTGGGAAGTGGGATGGACACAGAAATGGCTGTGCTAGGTCAGACCAACTCCATCCAGTGGAGTCTTATCTCAGAGAAGAGCAGGGAGCTGACACCCAGAGAGAGGCAAAGAACGAGCTCTGTGTGCACAGGTCCATCCCCTCATACTTTCCTTTCCTCCAGGCATTGTCACTGAACTTAGAACGTGTCCCCGTGAGCAAAAGTTCACACACTCCTGTGAACTCAGCCTGGGAATACAAGGACAGGAGCCAACAGGCAAGAAAGAGAGCAAATGTGTAGTTAAGGTTGAATTTCTACTAAATTTGTGCATTTAGGGGGTCAGAGTCTTAATGGCAAGGATGGAGCACAGTCCGAGGAGTGAGAGAGGAAAGAGTTTATGCATTGCAGGTTTATTGAGAGCAGTCGCAATAAAAATAAGAAGAGATAAAAATCCCGAGGTGAGAATGTGTGAACATGTTTAAATACAAACTGTCCCACCAAGGAATTACTACACACAAAGATACTGCTACAGGCAAAATGTCAACAGAGCCTGAGGTTCATCATGCAGAATGCAACAAGTACAGTTTGATTTGTGAGCATACCGAGAACATTAAGTTTATTTATCAATAATCACAGGCTGCACATTGTAATCAAAACAGAAGAGTTGGGGGTTTTTTTGCAGGGTAAAATGAGGTAGAAGCTGGGCAGCAAGGAAGACAGCACAGAGCTCTAAACAAAACAGAATAAATGCTGAGTTAGTGACTGCCATCCCTATTAATCACCCGCTCACAACTGCCACATTTTGTGATGGAGGAATTTTCAAAATGCTTTTCTATCCTTCAGAGATCACAAGGGGCAGAAGTTGTGCAGAACCTCCAACTCGAACAACCCTGATCCCCCAGCTGAGCTGCATCCTGGCATCTTTCTCAGAGGCTGCATGCACGGAGAGCCCACAGGCTCTGCGAGGCTCCAGGGGATAAAATGAACACCAAAAGCTCAGTGAGCATCTCCAGCACAGAGCCCAGGTGGGAGGAGACAGCAAGGTCTGTGATTCTTACCTTTGCAGCATGTGGTACCTCATCTCCTGACTCTGCTCTGCAGAATCCTCCATGCTGAGTGCAGGAATTAATGGATTTCAGGCTCGCTTACGGCTCCTCTCCGCGGCTGCAGCTCCTAAATTTTGCCAATCGCGCAGCTCAAGGAGAAGCTGCAAAGAGCCTCACGCGGTTTCTCCTTCGAGCAGCGGCACTTCCCCAACTGCTCCAAATCTCTTAACCTTTGTCCCTGGCTCCCCCCACGGCCGTGTCACCCTTCCCGTGACGCAGCAGGGAAGGGGACCAGCCTCCCTCTCGTCACTCGGAGGAGAGCAGCTGATCAGCAGAGGGAGAGAAGCAGCCACAGGTTACGTAAGGAGCTTTAACGCTGGCCCTGCCGCTGCACGGCGGCTGCTCCGAGCCACGGGAACCCTGGGATGAGCTCCCAAACTGGGGGCACACTGGGAAGGGGGGGCACAGCTCCCCACATCCCCCTCCAGCATCCACAGGGATGCAGCATCCCGAGGGATGCAGCACCCACAGAGATGCAGCACCCACAGGGATTCTGCCCCAGGAGCAGGTGAGCACATCCCCAGCTGCGGGCTCTGCCAGGGCTCTGCGACCCCAAGAATTCAGTCTGCTTGTAGGATTTAATCTGGGGTTTTCAGGAGGGGTGGGGGGCTGACAAGGACAGCGTTTCCAGGGCTGCAGAGAGGAATGTCAGAGGCAGCTTGTGCAGGCATGCAGACACAGTGTGACAGAGCTGGCAGATCCAACTGGACACCAGCCTGGGAGCTGGGAGACCCTGGACACATCGCTTCAGTTTTCTCTGCCTGTTTCCCACCTATAAGATGGGTGGAAGAATATTCTCCACATGCTGGAAGAATAAATATCCTCATAGGCAAAGTGCTACAGCATTGCAAGGCCCAGTAACATCACTGGAGGAAGGAAGAATGTTTTCTCAGCACCAGAACCATGGAATATCCTGAGCTGGAAGGCATCTACAAGGATCATCAAAGTCCAACTCCTGGCCCTGCACACACAAAGATATAAATTGCAAATTTGGGGGTAGAGACAGGATAAGGAAGGGCAGTGACTGCAGCAATGCCCTGATGGTAAAACCTGGACTGGAACTAGGCACAGCAGCTGGAAATTTTTTAATTTTGGCATATTTGGGTCTGTCATGGTGTAGGGCCATAGCCAGGCAGCGCAGCTAAGATTTGGGGCACAGAATCCCAAAATGCAAAAAAGGAACAAGTATCCAGGGGAGAAGTGCCACATTAACCTGGTGACAGGAGGTAAGCTCCCTGTGGGCCCAAGGGGCTGAGCCAGGGCAGGTGACATGGTGATGCAGTGAGGGGCAGCAGCAGTGCCATGTGCTGCCAGCTCCGGGCACATCCAGGCACCAGGAGGGAACAGGGACAGCGACACGCTGCGGAGTGAGGGCAGCCTCACTCTGCACACAAACCTCACCAGAGCCAAGAGATCCCAGGGAGAGAGAAGAGTTTAACAAACAGGAACACCCCAACGTGATGGATCTACCCCAGAACTCAATGCCTGTCACTTTATTCCTCTTGGAAGAGCAACTCAAACTCCCCAGTCATCAGGTACCCCACAAATCCCCCCATTTAATTCATTCCTAAAAACCCCACCCACAGCCCCCAATCCAAGCAGGTTCTGCCCATTGCGGCTCCAAGGAAACAAATCTACACACAGCTTGGTGTGGCACTGTTAAAAACACTCCCTGTGCCCTCCACCAGCTGAATCCACTGCTGTGAGAGAAATGGCCACGATTCGCTGCTGGAGGAGCAAACCCAGAGGAGCAGCTTCAGCATTGGTTAAAAATATTCACTTCTGCCAGCTGAATTCGCTGCTGAGAAATCAATGGCCACGATTTGCTGCAGCATCCCTACAAAAATAAGCTGCACAAGGATGTGCCACTGACTCGGGGCTGCCCATCCAACACACACACACGCTGCACAAAGCTCATTTCGTGCTCCTCAAGCCCCGCTATCCCACGGAATCCACCACGGAATCCACCCCTGCTCAGAGCCCAGGCCGCTGTCAGACAAAGGGAAAGGCTGCGCCTGCTCCTCTCTTGCAGCCTCCAAGGAAAAACCATTCCTTCGGGACACGTACCTGAGGCACATCCCAGCCAGGAGCCGCCACTGGTCCCAGCACTGCCACATGCCAGGGGCTGTTGCTGACGTCGCCGTGGATTCCAAAGGCAGGGATGCATGAGCTGCCTGGTGTGGGAGGCAGCCCGGAGCAGACTGCAGCACACACACACACACACACACACACACACACACACACACACACTCCCCAGGGAAAGGGTTGGGAATTGTTTCCCTCTGGATCTGGCCTGGGAAGGGTGTGGAAAGGGCAGCTCTCCCCCCATCCATTTGGGCTCTGTGTTTGTAAATTTGATGAGAACACGTATTGGATCCGGGTGGTAAGACTCAGGCAGCTGAAGCCTTCCTGAGATCTGCTCCAGTTTTAGCTCTGCCCTTGCATCCTATTTCACAGGAAGGCAGAGGGAAGGAACAAGCAGAAATGCTGTCCAGCAAGGGATGCAGAATTCCACAGCTGGAATAAAAGGTTCCCCATGCCTCAGGTAACAGGCACCGGAGGCAGCAATCTGCACTCAGTCACAGATAGTTTTGCCCATGGTTTAAGGAGCCAGAATTGGCTTGAACACAGACACTGTCAAAACCCAGAGATCAAAACAAATGAGACTTGACTCAGCTCTGACAATGAACGGAGCCTCAGGATTTCAGGAAATTAAATAAAGGATGCAGCACAGAACAAAACCAGCCCTCTCTGCACTCCCTGGTTGATAACTTCCGTTCCATGCTAAGACAGAATTCCAGCATCAGTCCAGGCAGGTCTTTGGCCTAAAGCAGGAATTTTTACAGAGCTCAAATGGGTACAAGCTGCCAGGATTCCTCCCAAATAACCAAGTGCCAACAGTTTGCCAGACATTCCTTTTGCTAACCACACACCTGGCTGTTTATCTGCCATGCCGGATGTATTTAGAATTGGGAACTATTCCCAGGGTTCACAGCTCAAATCACTGAGGTTTGCAAGTCCAAAAGCAACACCCTGACACTCAAAGTACCCAGTGAATCCAAACATCAATCTAAATAAACAGACAAGTTTAAATCAAATTGATATCCCACTCCAGTTCCTACACCCACGAAATAACAAAAGAGCTTTACTTTTACATCCTCGTGAAGTGTAAAATTCCACGTGTTCCTGGAGCAGCAAACAGCCCCACACTCTCCAGGTCAAGCCCTGACACCAAGATAAAAGTGAACAACAACAACAACAGCACAAGATAGTTCTGCACCAGAGAGTGGAGCGGAATTGGAGTCCCTGGCAGGGAGCCCTCCCCGTGCTCTTTGACAAAGTTCAGGTGTTGAACAGATCTGATCTGCAGAACACGAGAATGGACCTCTTTAGATCAGAGTTAGGGGGTAGGTGGGGGAACTTCACATTAAATTTACCCAAAGTAAGAGATTTGTTATCTTTCAGTTAGAGGGATCAGATAAGTGAGCACGTGGGAGACGCTGTCACGCTGTGGTATCTCAGCCAGGGAATCTCTGCAAAATCTCCCAACAAACAACTGAATTTAGAGAGGACATTTCCCCTGTTAACAGAGGTTAAAGGGAGTGAAACAACACCAAAATAAGAATACAGCTTCTGAGAGGTATGCAGAGGAGAAATCTTTACAGTGTGTTTGCTCAGGAAGCAGAGCAGCTTTCACAGAAGGAAGGAGCTGCAATTCCCACGTTATCAGTACAACCAGGCACAGCCACGAGTCCAAACCACCTCCTCTTCTTTCAACAGAGAGAGGAGGAAATTAACTTTTCACTCCAGGTGGATGAAGTTCACGGCCTTAAGCTGAAGGAGGGCAGGTTTAGATTAGAAATTAGGCAGAAATTCTTCGCTGTGAGGGTGCTGAGGGCTTGGCACAGGTTGCCCAGAGAAGCTGTGGCTGCCCCATCCCTGGAAGCATCCAAGGCCAGGTTGGGATAGACAAAGGTGTTCCTTCCACCCCGAGCAGCAGAGGCAGAGCCAGAGGAGGATCAGACCCCTCAGCAGGAGCCTGCAGACAGCCTGGCACGGGAAGAACTCCATGCAGCAAAGGAGGAATCCTTTGTGGTGCAGCTGGAGCAGCCTCGGAGGCAGCAGCAGCCCCACAGACCCCACAGCACATTTGTCCCTCCCTGCCCACAGCTGGGGCAAAACCACAGCAGCACCAATAATTTCACAGGATCAATGCTCCACAGTGCAACCTCCCAACCACAAACTGCTGGGCTGGAAAGGAGTTTTTTCAGACTCAGAGGAGGCTCAAAAGGATCTTTCATTACGTTCAGGACGCTGTGCAGTCAGTCTAGGGCTGGTTTCTAAGAAGCAGGCACCTTGTCCCAGTGCCAGGCTGGGCATGCTCAATCACTACTGCCCAGGCTAAAATTGAGGCATTTGTCCAAATTTCCTTTAGTAGATGATTAGTTCTGCTTAAGCATCTCCATACTTTACTGAGGCAATACACTGAGAAGTCCAACCAGTGTTAGGAGCAAAGGGATAAACTCTGTGGGCTTCATATGAGGTAACAGCTGAACTCCATCCAAAAATTTGGCTTTCAGCTGATACAAGTGGATTGTCAGGTGACTCTGTACACCCATGTCATTGCTTATGAAACCAGAGCCCTGATGTACAAATACCAGAAGACATCCAGGTTTTGTTCTATTTTAAACAAGAATTTGATACAAGATACCGTCTTGGAAGCTAGAAATTAAATTTAGCAGTAATCAAGAACAATTTATTAAACAAAACAGACGGGCCCAAAGCACTTTCCAAGTGGCATTTATGGAGGAATTACTTAATCCACCACCAAAACTTCAGAAAGGAGCATAGCAACTCTTTACCAGCTCACTACAACACAAGGAAAACTGAATCCCAGCAGGACTCGTTGGAAGTGCTGAGGGAAACTTTTGAAACCAGAGACAACAAAAGCAATAAAAAGGAAAAAAAATTGCATGCTTGGTTTTATTATTTAAAGGTGCAAAATGCAGCAAAGACCCTCTGAACACGCAGTCTGTGTGGTTACTCTCCCCACACACCAATTTTTAAGCACTGATGTTCCACACAGCAATTCAAGGTTCATTCTCAGAGCGTGGCTTTCTCAACCCTCCAGAGCAGCAGCCAGCTGGCACAGCTGAAGGTCTCCATGGATCTCCAGCAGCAGGAGAGCCCACAGTGCACAACCTGTCCCAGCAAGAGTGTCTTTAGCAACAGCATAAACACTTCACAGGATCAATAAGGTGCCCTCACAAACCCTCTGGCAGCTGAGTAAATCCTGAGTTTTAATCATAATTGTTCCCTGAGAACTGCTCTGCAGCAAAGCCCCTCACCTCAAACACAAGCCACCTCTATTTTTATCCTGTGGGAAAATCACCAGCACACGGAACGATTTTTGGCAACTTCTTCTAAAAGATATGCTCCCTTGGACCTGCACCTTGTGTGACCTGCTGGCCAAAGTGTACAGAACTCCCTGTGAATTTACCTTTAGCACTTTACAAAGTGTGGTACCTTTGTGATCACCAAAAGGAAGCTGGAAGCAAGAGCACCTCTGTTCCACTAACTGACTGTCACAGAGTGACTCCAGGCAAGTTGTTGAACTTGTCTTTGCTGTTGTCTTTGTCTCAGTTTCTCCATCTGTAAACATGATTTAGAAATCTTCTGATGAAAGGGACAAGCATCCTGAAAAGTATTTCAGCTCATCTGAGTTTACCTTAGAAAAACAGCCTATAACGCTGTAACTTTTTTATTTGAATTGGCATTTCTCTCCAATTTAACTCAAAAGTCAAGTGCTCCCCAAAGCGACTGCCAAAGTAAGCAGGTTACAACAGAGGTGCCCAAGGTTGCACACCTATTGCACTGAGGCTCTCTGGTGCCAGGCACTGTCCCAGAAGTTCCTTGCTCTGCTATTGTCCATTTACACACTTGTGGTTAGGTGCTCATCCAATTCCTTCTTTTCCTAAAATATATTTATAGTTACAGTTTCCTGCTTCAAAATTACCTTTTGTGCTGCCAAGCCATGACAACTGGCAAGCTCTGGAAAAGGAACCCTCTGTAAATTTGCTTTAAGGTTCTACATCAGTTGTGCAAGTGGCAGCTGGCTGAACGTGCCCAGCAGCCTGACCATGACAGCTCTGTCAAGTACAGACCAACGTCCCCCTTCTGTCCCAACCTGAGGGGTTTGGTACTGTGTGTTCCCACAGGCTTCTCCCTGAAGTGGGAAGGGAACCATCAAAAAAAGAAGGAGGGATTACGGTTCCTTAATCTACCCAAGCCAAGAAATCAGTAAAACACAAGAGCAAGGATTAGCTGGTTGTGTAAACATCAACTCCTGGTCAGTAAACCTTTCTGAAATCAAGCATCCCTCCAAAAGCCACAAAGCAAAGGTAGTGAGGGATCGTCCAGTGGAAACTGGAGTGGGATTCACACTGTCCTGGGTGTTCCTGGAAAGGGATGGCACAGGCAGAAAGAGCAGACCTCCTGGAACACGGCAAACAAATGCAGGACACGTGGGAGAGTGAAGCAAGACTGACCAGGCACCAAGAAACTGGGATCTGTACATGAAAAGTGCCCAGAGTACAACAGGGAAAATCCAACAGGCACATCCCACTAGTGGAACACAAATCAGCAACACCTAAAAATAAAGGGGCCTTTGGACAAGGAAACACCACGACGACCCCCAAAGCCCAACTCAAGGCTCATTCATAAAGAATCAGGAGTGGGACAGCCCCGAGACCAGCCCTGAGCTCAGGCAGCAGCAATCACATTAAATCTTGGCTTATCACCACATTGCAGGACACCAATCTTTACTACAACCATCACAATTTTCTCTATCCAAACTAAAAAAATTCCACTCTGGAGTCATTGATCCTACCCACTGCCAATTCTCTGGCTACATTTAAAGCAGCAAATCCCATGCAAACACAAAATAAGCAAATATTGTTCTTGCTCTCAACAAACAGGGCCCAAAAAAACCACACACAAGTGAAAACTTTGAACATCTCAGCAAAGACATTTCCACTTTCTGAAAGCCAGGATGACACAGACAGTACAGGCAAGGTGCTTAAGGAATTTAGGCACAAATATTTCACTAAAATCAAAGGAAAACGGAAGGGTTTGATAAATATAACATAAGCATAACATAAACATAAACATAAACATAACATAATATAAACATGACAAGAGGTCATTGAGAAACAGAATGCTGGAGCGTGTCTTGGCACAACAAAAACATTTGAAGCCAAACACGGGTATAAAGCCAAACCTTCGGATTATCTTTGGAACTGACAGAGTAAAAAGATTGGAGAACTCCTTATCCATACCTCATATGGCTGGCCAGGCCATCCTGAGCGTTTGGAAGTCCGAGGTCCGAGAGGGAATCGGAGCAGACGGACACAGGGGACAAAGACCTCTCCTTCTCCTCCAGCAGGTCAAGTTTCACCAAGGAGCTGGTCTCATCTTCCGAGTTATCCTCTGACACAGAGCCAATAATGAAGCGGGAGTGAGCGTTCATGTCCAGGGCTTTGTTGGCTGGGGAAGACTCCTCCATGGCTCCCACAAACTGGGCTCTCAACACTGTAAGGGGCAAAAGAAAGGAAAAAAAACAGACCTGAGGTGAATGCCTGCCCTTGGAGGACAAAGAGGAGGACAAATCAAGGTTCACTGATGGGAAATACAACGTTCAAAGGTCAGAGCTGAACCCCGAGTCCGGGAGCAAAAACAGTTCTGCTCTAAGCATTTATTTCTCTGTTTGTACAAGGACTCTGAGATCCACAAGCTGCAGAACCTCCCACCTTAGACAAAGCTGCAGGAGTCACTTAAAGGAAAAAAAACACCAAAAAAAGCCCACACACCAGACCCAAAACCTATAAACAAAGGCAAGGAACTCTGAGTATCTAAAATCACAGGATCAGAGAATCCCTGACTGGTTTGGGTTGAAAGGGACCTTAAATCTCATCCCATCCCATCTGCTATAGGCAGGGACCCCTTCCCCTAGACCAGGTTGCTCCTGGCCTTGGACACTTCCAGGGATGGGTTTGAGCATTCCAGTATTCCAGCAGGGAAATAAAGCATTTTCTTCAAAATTAAAAAAAATAATTGCAACTGAGAAAGAGCCATGAGAGATGTGGAAAACAAAGGGACAGCAGCAAAGGTGGGATGGGGAATAAACATTTGATACCCCCTGCTCTGCCTGACTTTGCTGCATTTATGTGGCAACTACACCCAGCTGGAAACACATCATTAGGAAATGAGGAATGCACCAACCTCTTGTTATCCGTGCAATCTGAGCAGTCAGCCACTTCCAAAACGAACTGGAAAAGAAAAGAATTAGGAAGTAAACATTAGGGTTATAATGAAGCATATTCCATGTGTGTTTTCCCGCTTATACCATCAAAACCATCCTGAAAAAACCACAGGCACACCACGGACTGGCTCTCTTGCTGCAGGTACAGATTAACCCAGGAGCTGAACCTGCAGTGCCCAAGTCCAGCTGTGGCACCTCCTGCTGGTCCATCCTTCTGGAATCTTCCCAGAGACCTGACCGTCCCACCTGCCGGTTTTGTTTCTGAAAGGAACAACGGGGTTGTGCCAGCACTGTCTATCCACATCAAACCTTTTCTGTCAGCTTCTGCACCAGATTCCAGCTGAATCCCAAGGAGTACATGCCAGTGAAAACCTCATCAGCCCCGCTAATCACAGGCATGCTGTGCCAAGCACAAGGATGCTGCACAATGAGCTCGACGAGAGCACGACGGCTCTCGAGCGGCACAAAAACCTGGCCCGTGGTGTCACACAAATGGGACATGATGGTGCCTTTAATGAGGGCCCAGACAAGCATTTATAGCCAGAGCAATCCCTGAACACCGCGCTCCTGCTTTCCATCAGTAACTGAGAATTAAAAACTCATCCAACTGGCTCATGCACTTTTGCCATGAATGTACTTGACTGAATTATTTAGATCAAATCCTGTGTTGACATCACTCCTCCCACAAACTCCAGTTGCCCTGGGGCCACGGGCACTTCATTTGACAGAGGCATCATTAACCATTTTATAACTGAAAAGTCCCAAATATCTGTTCGACATGGACACTAAAAGCATTAAAAAACCCTTTTTTTGAGGATAGAGATGAGAAGAAAGGGAAGCATGACCAGAAAGTCTCCCTGTGCACCTGTGATACGCAAACTAAACGGTGCAGGGAGATTTCTTCACCTGAGGTGCTCAGATAGCACAAATCCAATTTTGTTTGTGCACACGAGGATGCAGACAGTATTTACGTGAATATTTATCCTGGCATCAGATCACTCCTAAAGACTTTCATCCAGACAGATTTACTATTGGCACAATCACCAGCGCCAAAGAGGCTGGGATGCAGCCAAACTAACTTCAACCCCACTTCATCGAAGAAAAACCTTTTCTAATTTCAATAACTAATTTATTAATACGTAAGTTTCAAGGCTTTTTTCTTTTGGAAGCAGAGGAACAGGAAGCAAAGTGTTTCACTCAAGTATTCTATGAGAAACCATCCAGCCAAGGCCATGCGCTGCCACGCTCACACAACTCAACTCCAACACCTTGTTTGTCCAATTCACTTCCAAAAAAATCAGTTATTATCCATGAAACCCCACTCAGATCCATTTCCCAAGGCACTTCCAAGCCCTGGGAGCCCAATCCCACAGCCAGGAGTTCCGCTGGGGTTGTGCAATCAGCGCTGGGCCGAGCGATAAACTCGGCTTGTTCTCAGCACACCGAGAGTCCTCGTTCATATTTAAATTAATTTCAGCATTGTCTGGGGTTAAATTACACAGGGACTTTCTCAGAGATCTCCTCACTGCAGCTTCTGGATTCCAGTGCTGTGAATGGAATGCACGAGGCTGTGCAGTGTACACTGGTACATTGTGTATATAGAAATATAAAGGTAAATTTTATATATATATAACTATAGAGGTGAATTATATACAAATATAGAGGTGTATTACACACACAAAAATACTCTTCTCTATACAAGTATAGAGGTATATTTTATATATACAGATATATATATAAAAATATATGTATATTTGTACATATATACATTATATATGCACAAATAAAGGGGTATGTTATATATCTACAAATAAAAGAGTATATCATATATATACAAATAAAGGTGTATGTTATATTTATGCACCTCTGCATATGGTATTGGCTCTCTGAAATGCAGCTGCCACCGTTCCATTTTTACACAAGCACCTTGAATTCAGCTGAGCACCAAGATAAATTCATGTGCCACAAACCACTGCACACGTACTGTTTGTCTTAATAATAATGCTGAATTAGACCCTAAAATCCAGCATTATCCAGATCCTCAGCTGTGCACAGCCCCTAAACTCCCTTCTGCAGGTGCCAAGAGCTTGTCAAACAGGTAACTTCTGCAGAGAATGAGAAAAACCCGGAGTTTATGGAAAGATGAAGATTGAGAGCTTGACCCTGTGAGGATGTAAGGACAGGTAACAGCACTGAGCCTGCTCAGCTGCAGAAATACCTTCAGGCACAGCTGGATCTACACAGACTGAGCCTTGCTGTGAAAGGAAATCAGCTCCCAGCTCTGCAGGTATCCAGGCATCTAACACCCAAATCGTGTCCATGCTACGAGCCATGAAAACTCCGCAACCCAAACTCAGAAGGTTCCGTGTCTGGTTTTGCCTGAGGTGAAGCAAACCCCACGTCACTCCTCCACAGCTCTGCTGTGCCAATACTCACATCTTTGGCTTGACAGTGCAATGCACTTGTAAGAATACCAGACTTTAGAAGTTCTATAATAGCTTCACTTTAAAATTGCTATCAATATTGTAAAATACGCCCAGGCACGAAACTTGGGCAATGACAGCTGGAAATTAAAGTTTCTTATTTTTCTCTAAACCACCTCATTCCGAAGACAAATGCACAGCTGAAGAGAACAGCAGTATTTCAGTGGGCTCTTTCAAAGAATCAGAGTAACACTTCTACAACACTGATATGGCATACAAAAAGGAAATCAATAAAAATAGTTGTATTCAAATGTCTCCCGATTAAAGCCCAGAGAGCTGTGGCACTGCTGATCAACATGAATCTCTTTAAAGTGACGGAATGGATTTGTGCTCTCACAGCCCTACCTGGAGGAACACAGAAAACAATGGAGAGAGAAAAGTAAAACCAAATTAAAATAGAGTCGCTTCTCTTGAACACAAAACAATCAGCAGCGTGCTCACCTATACCAGGGCTGGGGGGGCAGTTCCAGGTCGGGAGAGGGTGAAGTGATGGTTCCTGTTCCAGAGGGTCCCCAGCTCTGGACACCACTTGGTGGCTCCTTGGCCGGGCTGTTTTAACACCCCCACGCAAGCGCTGAGCCCGGCGTGGTGCCGGCTCCACCTGAACCTGCCTCCTGGTTAATCATTGGGCATTGCTTCATTCCCAGCCCAAAACGGCCTCAGCACACACCAAACACCCCGAGAGCTTCTGTAGGAAAGGCTCCTCACAAACTCCGTGTCCACTGCGTGCTGCCGGGGGTGGGTTGGGCTCCACGGCACAAGAAAGATCCAAAGCTGTTGGAGAGTGCCCCAAGAAGGGACACGAGGATGGTGAAGGGTCTGGAGGGGCCTCTCGAGGAGCAGCTGAGGGCACTGGGTTTGTTCAGCTGCAGGAGACTGAGGGGACACTCAGCGGGGGCTGCAGCTCCAATTTCTGCTCCCTGTGACAGGGACAGGACCCAAAGGAATGGCTGGAGCTGTGCCAGGGCAGGGTTAGGCTGGGTATTAGGAGAAACACGACTACCTAGAACTTTCCACCTGTGGATGTAGAATCACAGAATCGTGGGATATCTGAGCGTGAAGGGACCCCCAAGGATCATCCAGTCCAACCCCTGGCCCTGCACAGACACCCCAACAATCCCACCCTGGGCATCCCTGGCAGTGGTGTCCAAACTCTCCTGGAGCTCTGGCAGCTTCGGGGCCGTGCCCATTCCCTGGGGAGCCTGGTCTTCTCGGGGGGAAGAACCTTTTCCTATTATCCAGCCTAAACCTCTATAGGGACCAAAATAAGAGCCTGTATTTACAGCTATCCCAGTTTGCTAAAACACTCGAGACTGTCTAAATCCCACTGTCTTTGAGAGAATTTGGCATCATTTAAACAGTTTGCTGAATATTTCCTGCCTGCTAAACTGGAACAGACTCCACTCACGCTTTGGGTACTTTCTAACACAAAAGTACTTCTTCTCATTTTAAACTTTCCAAAGAATATTTAAGAGAAGGGAGAGGGAAGAGCAACAATTTGGTTTGCTCTGCAAATTTGCTTTTAAAACTTCACTGGTTTTGAGCATCCCAGGGCTGCTCTTAGCCCCTGGGCAGAACCAGATTCAAACTCTTCCCCGGGATCCTGAAATCCCCGCAGGGATGGCAGAAGGATGAGATGGAGGAGGGATGCCCCGGGCCCCAGCCCCTGAGCTGCAGCCCCCGGGGTGCTCGGCGCCGGACTCGCCGCCGCCCACGTGTTGTTCCAGGGTGCGGGGGGACCGGCGAGGCCACGCTAGCGACGGGACCGGCGGCAGCGGGGGCGGCGCCGCCCGCGCTGGCCCGGACGGACGCGTGGTACCGGGAGGGAACCGGGCGGCGGCTCCTCCGGCGGGCAGGGGCGGCCCCGCGCCGGGAGACCCCCGCCCGCCCCGGCTCC
>VZRV01008886.1:1350167-1428944 GCA_013398115.1 Falcunculus frontatus
TTGGGAATGGGAATGGGAACTGGGATGTGGGGAGTGGGGATTGGGATGGGAATGGGAACTGGGATGTGGGGAGCGGGGATTGGGATGTGGGGGAGTGGGGAATGGGAATGGGAACTGGGATGTGGGGATTGGGGAATGGGCGTGGGACCTGGGGTGGGGAGCAGGGATTGGGATGTGGGGAGTGGGGAATGGGAATGGGAACTGGGATGTGGGGAGCGGGGATTGGGATGTGGGGATTGGGGAATGGGAATGGGAACTGGGATGTGGGGAGCGGGGATTGGGATGTGGGGAGTGGGGAATGGGAATGGGAGGTGCAGAACACCTCTGTGCTCATAACTCTCCACTCAGCACGTCCATTCCCACTGAAACCCTCACTTTGGGATTGCATCCCCATCACTCCACATCTCTGTGTTGAATTCTTCCCCTAGCCAGAGAACAGGCTCTGATCCGTGTGGAATGGGGTCCGAAGGCTGCTGAGAGCCCTTTTCCTTCCTGCTCAGGACATCCTGGGAGGATCACACCTGCGGGAGAGGCGGCTGCAGGGAGAGAATTCCCTTTTGGACACGCTGGTTGGGACAAGGCTCACGCTCCGGGTGTTTAGGCCAGACGAGTTTTACTCCAAGGAGCAAGACCAGCACCAGGGGGGAGGGATGGAGTGCCTGGCCTCCTTCAGCAGTAAGTGCCATCTGACAATTCAGCTCCCACATTTGGGCATGAAAATCCTGGATGGCTGGGCTCAAGGGTCTTAGAGGGCTTTTCCAACCCGATCAATTCTATGATTCCATGATATTTGGGAAGGGCTTGCCATTGTTTAAAGCCATCAGCAGCCATGGGAGAGGGAGACAGAAAGCCAGAAGGATTTGGTGCACAGAATCATTTATTTGTACAAATTCTTAAGAGCATGGGGACATAAATGATTCAGTGGGAGTTCTGTCTTATTTCTCTCTACTTATAATCGAGCTGGTTCAAATCCATTTTCTTGGAAAAAATCAGAATCACAGAATGCCAGACTGGTTTGGGTTGGAAGGAACCTTAAAGCCCATCCAATTCCACCTCTGCCATGGGCAGGGACAACTTCCACTGTCCCAGGTTGTTCCAAGCCCCATCCAACCTGGCCTTGGACACTTCCAGGGATCCAGGGGCAGCCACAGCTTCTCTGGGCACCCTGTGCCAGGGCCTCCCCACCCTCCCAGGGAAGGATTCCTTCCCAATATCCCATCTAAACCCTGCTTTCTTTGAGTTTGGAGCCATTATAACCTGAGAGTCTCTTTTGTTGCACAGTTGAGTTCACTGAAAATCCGTAAAATCACAGAACATCCTGATCTGGAGCCACAGGCACCATCAACTGCTGGGGCTGGGCACAGGTGAATTTAGGGGCTGCCAAAGCAGTGCTGTGCTTGTGTCACAGGAGATTTCCTTCTGTTTTCCCAGATGACCCCTTTGATAAGCCCCCGTGCCGAGGCTGCTCCTCGTACCTGACGGAGCCCTACGTGAAGTGTGCTGAGTGTGGGCCCCCTCCCTTCCTGCTGTGCCTGCAGGTGAGTGCCAGCAGCAGGCCGGAGCCTCTCCTTGCTCTGAGAGAGCCATCCAAGGCCTGTCTGCTGCCAGCCTGTCCAGGAACACATTCATAGCTGCTCTCTCCAACACTCCTGTTTGCTCAGGGACAGGGAAATGACAAAGGGGGTTTGGAGGGTGAAGGATTGAGGCGTGGGCAGGGCAAGGAGGTCTTTGTGCAGCAGCCAAACCACTTCACTCACCTCACTCAGCCTGGGGTGACCATCGTGCTGCTGCATGTCTAGGGGAGCATCATTTCTGTCATCCTTTGTGGCATGGGAAAGGAAATCCCATCCAGAAACACCCCCAGGCATTTTTTTCCCTTCCCAAATAGAAAAGGAAAATCTCCAGTATTGACAGTAATTGTTTGTGATCAGATGCAGTTCTTTAAAAGTTATGTGTGTGAGCTGGTAACCACAGAAAGTACTGCTGGTGTAATTAATAAATGAATAAGTTTGTGTTACTGTGATTAAAAATTGGCAGTAACCTCTAAAAGTGAAAGAAGAGCTGAGCCTTGTGCTCAGCTATGTACAAAATACACAAACCCCTTTGTTGCATGTTGGGTGTATTTTTGCTCACTTACCTGTATTTTAAAAGTCAGAAATATAACTGTTAAAAACAGCTGCAAACCTGGTGCTTTTAATCAGAGAACCAAGATTCAAGGGAAACTTTGTATTCAATACTTATTAAATGCTCTGTGTTCTCTTCCTGGAAGGATCAACTTTAAACTGTAACAGCAAACTTTTTTCACCTTAATACTTAACAAAAAATTTTTGTATTCACGGGAGTTACCTCTTGGGGCAAAAGACAGGCAAGATACAAAGATTTAACACAATTTTATGGGTTTCCTCAAATTAAATCAGAAAAATGGAATATATCAGGTGGAAAGTTTTGGATACTGGTGGTCAGAGAATAAAAGTGAAAAAAGGGACCAGTGAAAATCTTTTCAGGGCAGAAGTAACACGGTTCTGATCTTTTGTTCTGCAGTGTTTCACCCGAGGATTTGAATACAAGAAACATCAAAGCGATCACACTTATGAGATAATGGTAAATATTCCTTTTGGATAACACCTACTCAGTCCTGGGCTCTCTCAGCTTCCCAGGAGTGAGACCCTTGCTTACTCATACTACACTGAAAGGTTAAGTGATGCAATTCTTTGTTTCAGAGGTTTAAAACTACTAAAAAAAATAAAAATATCCACCTGGAACAGAATGGAGCAGTGGAATAATTTAAAGCTGCATCTTTTTATTGTGCCTGGATAGCACAATGCACTTCTCTAGACTTAAGTCCTTTAATCGTGTAAATCAACTTCTATTTCTTTAGGCTTGTTTTTTCTTCCTCAAAATTAATAATTCTTAAAGTCTCCAGTAATTTTCTGTGTTTCATGGTTATAACATTGTGGAGTTACAGCTGGGAGACACAACATGTACCAGTATTTGCTGTGGTTGATGGCCCAATGCCCTAAGGAGTCCTGTAATTATTCAATCAGGTTTTGTAAAAGTTTAAAAGTACCAGAATTACCTCCTGTGTGGCCCTGTGGTTCAGAAATTCTTTGCTCTTCTTGAGGTGGGTTGGAACAGAGGGTCACAGTTTGTTCTGCTTTTTTCTTCTCCAGACATCAGACTTCCCTGTCCTGGATCCCAACTGGACAGCTCAGGAGGAAATGTCTCTCCTGGAAGCTGTGATGGACTGTGGATTTGGGAACTGGTGAGGATTCAGTGGTTCAGCCAATTTCAGTCAGTGATGGGCAGTTTTTCCTCTCTGTTCCCTGGATCTGTGTTGAATTCATCAGTGCACATTGTTCAATGACTTACTGGGGGTGAGAAGCTAATTTAGCAGCTAAAGTGGAAAGCTGGGGTATCAGATCTTGTGTTCTTGAGTTATCTGTCTTCTCCTTTATTAAAAATAATTGTGTTAAAAGTCCAGAAGCCCAGAATTCACAGAAGCAGAACTGAGAGTTCTTGGGTGCACGTTGCTGTCAGAAGACTGAAAACTGGTTACAGAGTTTTCACTGGAGTCAGTGAAATGTGTAAAAAGCTCTCAAATAACAACAGTAGATTTCAAGCTTGTTAGAGATGTGGTACATTGCATCAGCCTGAGGGTTTTCCATATGAAAACAGTGAATTGCATTGTTCATGGGCACCCAAAAAGAGCTCCCTGGCACTGTATCAAACGTGTGAGTGTTGGTGCTGAGAGTGTGAGTTCAGGCACCATCACAGGCCAGTTCTCTGCACACAACACAACCAGTCTCTTGTCCAAAATGATCTTTTCCCACTGGAGAAATTTAAAAAAAACCCAACATTTCTGTGTTGTTCACATGAAGCTTCCCCCTCTCCCCACTCCAGGCAGGACGTGGCCAACCAGATGTGCACCAAATCCAAGGAGGAGTGTGAGAAGCACTACATGAAACACTTCATCAACAACCCCCTGTTTGCATCCACCCTCCTGAACCTGAAGCAGGCAGAGGAGGCTCAGCACAACGAGACTGCCATTCCCTTCCACTGTGAGTATCCCTGCCCTGAACTCACAGGGTCCCTGCTCTGCCAAGGCTGGGATCAGCAGCTCTGGGAAGGACAGGCACCACAGATGCTGGTTGCTTTCATTCCCAGAGGGATAACCTGTTCTGATAACTGGCCTGGAGAATGTCAGGAGCAGCAGGGTTCTCTTCACACTGGATTAATTCCTGGGTGTATCACATAGACAAGGCTGCCAGTTCCATGGTCTGACACAAATATCATAAAAGCAGAAGTTCCTGCACAGCCGGAGGACACAGAAATCACCCCAGCAGGAACCTGGATGTTTGTACACATTTGATTACAATCCTTCACGTGTTACAAAGCTCCTTCACGTGTGTCCCTCAGCAAAGGGAACTGAGAAGGGATTTCTGCCTTTAAACATTTCCTCTGATCATGTGCACGTTACTATGTACACACTCTGTCCCAGGCCTAACTGCTGATTTAATTTGTCATAAAATCGCTCCTTTCAACTATGCTGATTTCACACCTCTCTCTCTCGAAAACTGCCTGTCGAAAAGTCTGAGCTAAATTGCAGCAAGTTAACAAATTCTCAGGTTTCCTTGCATTTCACATCTTTAGCATTCCCCCAGTCTGGCAGCTGTTCATTCCAGAGCTCCCCAGCCTCTCTGGGTGAGGCAGTTGCTGGGTGTCTGGAGCTTTACATTTCCCAGTAAAGTGGTTACAGCTAAACAGCAGGAACTGGGCAATTTTGCTTCTGTCCCTGGCTGTTACTGATTTTTTTATGTGCCCTGGGCCAAGACAAACTCTCTGTGCCTCAGCCTGCTTTATCTGTGCCGTGGGACACACAACGCTCAGCTCCTGCACAAGTGCATTGTGAGCCTTTTATTGTCTGTAAAACACCGAGCTCCTCAGCTGGGAAGTGCTGTAAAAATTGGGAGTTCTCTGGCTTTAATTGCAGCTCTGCCAATGGCCCCCAGAAGAAGGCAGATTTAACACTCCTGTTGCTATTAACTAAAAGAACCTGCACGCTGAGCCCCAGGGAGCTGCAGAGGTTTAGAGTGGGATGCTGAGCTCCAAAATGTAAAGTTTACATTTTATTACCTGTTTATTACCTTGAATTTGTGTTTGACTCTTGAGAATACTACGAAGATCTCAGATTGCTGCATTTTTCTCTGGATGAACTCTGTCTTTTCTGCCTGTAACACTGAATAAAAGCCCAATCAGGGTATTTTTCTTCACCTAATTATTCCCACTTTTCCTGCAAAATAAACACTTATTTACAGATCCTTAAAAAAAGATCCCAAGCCCTACTCAACAACTGAAAACCTTTGTTTTTTTTCAGCTGCTGATGATCCCCCACGGCCCACCTTTGATTCCTTGCTCTCCAGGGACATGGCTGGGTACATGCCAGCCAGAGCTGACTTTGTTGAGGTAAGAATGACTCTCCTCCCGTTATTTTAAATTTGCTGCTGGGTGCAGGCTCAGCACACACACCCTGTTTGCCCCTGCCTGTCCTTGCTCTTCCTTTAAAAACATCACAGGAGGGCACAGGACTGAGGGATGCTCTTAGTCCTGTGCTTTCATTTAAGGTCATCCCGCGAGGAGCGGGGAGTTGGACTCGGATCCTTACGGGTCCCTTCCAAGTTGAGATATTCTGTGATTAAACCTCTGGATTAATTAAGGGTTTGACGACAGAGGTGGCGCTGGTGGCCTGCAGAGCCGGGAGAGGCAGCAGAGAGGCTGCAGGACGAGCTGCTGCCACCAGATGTCCAGCCAGGGGTGGCCCTGCTGAGCCGGCTGGGTGCTGGGGATTGGGTGCTCGGCCAAAGGATCAGCTCCAGCACTGTCACCTGCCCGGGGGAAGCACACACAGCTCTGCTCCAGACATCTCTTGGATGACCTGCATTGCTTTCCATGCTTTTGGCTGGGGGCCCAAGGCTCCAGTTCGTGCCTCTGTCCATGGAGGAATGAGCTCAGCCCTCATGCAGGGGTTTGTTTTTGTACTTCTGAGCAGAATCAGCACAGGGGCCACCCCCAGAATCACACCCTGTGCCTGGACAAGGCTCTCAGGCACATTGGGGGGACTCTTGGGGGTGTCCTGAGCCAGGCCAGGGGTTGGACTTGGTGATCCTTGGGGGTCCCTTCCAACTCAGGACATTCTGTGATTAATTTCCATCACAGTCAGGGAGTCATTACCTGATTAATTCCCAGTGTCCTGTCACAACATCCTGCTGCAGCTGCAGCCATGGGGGTGCATTGACACATTCCCCAGGTAAAGCTCCCCTGTGCTGCTCAAGGATGGAGCCTTGTACCCTGTGTATGAGTAAAAATCTATTCCCAGTCCTTCTGCATGTTCTGAAACCTGAGGCCAATATTTTAGTGCTAGTTAGTGACAATGTATTAATCACCTCTGAACAGGAGTTTGACAACTATGCTGAGTGGGATTTGAGAGATATTGATTTTGTAGAAGATGATTCAGACATTTTGCATGGTAAGTGCCATATTTTTGTACCCAGTCTGAAAACTGTTTCAGGTGCCTGTGCAGCTTTTCATTTGGTCTCTTTTTTCACACACTTTAAAAGTGAACATACACTTCTAATGTGTGGGGTTTCATGTTTGGGGTTTTAATGTATTAAATGTATCAGGGTAGGTATTAATGCAGGCAGCAAGGAGGTGTGTAGTTTAAGACTATGTGAGACACATTGAAAGTGTTGGACTCTTGAAGCTGTGAGATTTTTCATGTGTTCTACATGCCCTGAGTTAGAGTAGCATCAGCTGTGTGTGACAACTTCCTCTTTAATGTGAAGAAGATGATTGTATGAGCCCAGTTCCTGCTCTGAGTTTCTGTGAACGTGGCTGCCTTAATAATATGAAATAACAGGAATTACTAATGTGACATTCTAATCCATAGAGGGGAAAAGATCCTGCTTTTCCCCACGTTTGTAAGTACACACAGGGTTTAAAAGTCCTGTGTTTATGCCTCAGAGTTCTGCCATCTGTGTCAGGCAGTTCTAAGCTAAAGCCTTTGCATCCCTTGGAGACAGACAAATCCTGTTACATACAGACAGTCTTGGCAGAGTTAAAAACACCAGTTTGAAGTTGAGCAGTGCACACAGGAGCTTTAGGAATGCAAACTCCCTGGCTCGGGAAGGTTGTGAGAGTCGTATGTCAGTCTCTCCCCTTTCAGCATTTATTGAGAGGGGGACTGGCTTGAGGCCATGGCAGGGATTCCTCGTGCCAGCTCTCTGCTGTTTCATCCTATTCTGGGTCCTGGTGAACTGAAAAAGAGAAATAATCTCCTATTTGTGCACATTAATTGATAGATTCGTGTTCAATCCATCGGGTTTTGCAGCACTCCCCTCACACCTGCCTTTCTCCCAGGCACAGTTCAGCCATTTGAGGTCTCTCCTGCCAGGGGCCCATCCTCCAGGAGCTCTGCTAACTCCTGCTGGAGCTGGATCTGCTTGTACTCCTGCACATCCTGCAACAGGGACTTCCACAATCGAATTAGGAGTTCACAATTTAATTATGCGTTGTGTGAAAAAATACTTCCCCCCCGTCTGTCCAATCTTTTGCCTGATAATTTCATTGGCTGTTCCCTAGTCCATCCTCCAGTTGTCTTCAGCGTTTGGGAAGGGATGTTGGGCATTTGCTCTGTGCAAACTGTTTGGCACAGGTTGTGGAGCGTGACCAGCTGCAGTTTGGATCTCTTAGCCCAGGAACTCTGGCATCTGCCTTCCCACAGCTGTCCCAGATCTGCCCACGTGAGAGAGAAAGCCTCGCAAAAAATGAAGTCCCAGGGTCCAGCCAGCTGTTTCCCTTTCGCACATGAGGCATCTTGGGGAGAGAAAGAATTCTTCGCTAAAAAATTTGGAATGAGATCTTTCCCTTCTGCGATTTAATACAAAAAAAAAAAGGAAGGAGCCACATCCTCCCTGTCCTGCAGTTTTAAAGGGCTCAGCTGCCAGCTTCGCTTGAGAGGGTTTTGCAACCCAATTGTAGGAGCCCGTGGTGCAGAAAACGGCTCAACATGTGGCTCTGAGAGCAGGGTGGTTTAAGGAGCCTTTGTACTTGATAGCTGATGGGCAGAGAGGGTTGTGAGGCAACCTGGGTGTAAAGGTGAAGGTGTTACAGGGGGTTTAACACATTTCACAGCCCAGAGAAACCCAAACGGGGCCTCACAGCCGAGATTAAGGCTCAGGTTGGGAAGAAAATCCTCCGTTTGTTTTCCTGCCACACGTTGAACCTCACTGGGTTCAAGATTCATTTTGGAAAACTACTTTCATATTGCACTTTCTGCAAGTCACTCAGGCTGGGCCCAGGGAACACCCAGCCAGGACAATTTCTGTGGTCTCTCTTTCTTTCTCTTGGTGCACCAGTCACAGCTCAGTGCTGCAGTGTCGAGGCTGCACATCCCACAGGAATATTTCTGCTTTCATTGGAGTGGAGTTCCCCCTTGTTCCCTTTCTCCCACATTGCTTTCCGTAATATTTTGTAAAAATTAGTTTTTTATGAGTTTTAGATCTGAGCTGCTCGACCTCTGTTTTCTGATTTATTGTATCTTTCATATGACATATGTATTTATAGATTTATCTCATATATTTTCCCTGTTAGATTTCCCTGTGTCACTCTAAACAAGTTCTTGGTGTTCCCACAAGAAAATGCTGTTTAATACAAGGTGGAAAGGCTCCCAGGCAGCTTTTATGAGGAACACAGAGCCTGTACCTGCTGCCTCACCAGCTCTTCCCACCCCACAGGAGGTCACAGACATCACTCAGTCACTTCTTGGTATTAGTGAGATGGCAAAAATTGCCTGAAATCTCTCATGTTTCAATTAAATTCTGGAATTGTTCTCTTTTGTTCAGTGCTGGCAGTACAGTAAGGGCATGCAAATATATATTGCAGTTACACAAAAACATAATGGACAGATCAAAAGCACCAACCAGTTACAACCCTAATTCAGCCCACAGTGCTTGAATATTTCATGAACTACAAGTTTTCATCAGGCTGAATTAGAACGTTGGTAATTTTTCTTTTTCCCAGCTTTTCCCCCCCCCCCTTCTCATGTAAATGATTTTCACTTCTAACACTGCAAAGTAATTGCTGAAACCACAGATTTAGAAGTGAGTGGAAATAGGCTGCAACTGGCAGGGAAATTTGATTTTAAGCTGCAAGGCAGTCAGTGTCCTTCTGGACAGAACATGGTGTTTATTCTCCTGTGGAAGTTCCTGCCATGCTCCAAAGGCAGATAACTGTTTGCCATGGGTCCTGCTGTCCTCCAGGGCAGCTGGATTTGGACTGCAGCCCTCCAGTTTGTCCCAAGCCCAGCACACACTGGTCACACAGGCTGTTTACTGGGATTAGTTTGCATTCTTCCCATTATCTGGGCCTCGCCTGCCAAGGCAGGTTCTCTCCCATGAAACAAAGCTCTCGCTCATTAGCGTTCAACAAAGTTTTCTGCAGGCCAAATGAGGCTGAAGAGGAATGAAAAGCAAAGGAACTGTTTTGGACACACTCTGGAGAAACCAAAATATTTGGGGTTTTTTTTTTTGTTTGAATATGGAGGAAGGAGCCTTGAATTGCTGCCTATCAGTGGGTCCTTCAGAGCTGCACCGAGCATGGCAAGGAGCCTTATCAGTGCCCAGAGTGGACCCTGAGCACGGTGTCAGCTTGGATTATCTCACATTTCCAGGACAAACAACTGCCTCCTCGCTGGAATCCATGGGGAGAAGCACAGCAAATCATTCTCATTCCCCCAGCATCTCCTCTCTCATTTCCATGCAGTGTGTAACAGTGTAGTAGTCGGAGTTATTCATGCATTCCAGATTTGGTAATCGCCTGGTCCTGTGTGAATATGTCTATTAAAAACAAAAGCCCCTCCAAAAGGCCATGTGGCAGCAAATACTAATTTCACTGGAAGCAGGAGCTCCATTTTTTCCCTTCATTTGTTCCTTCCTCTCCCCAGCTGATCATCATTTCTTTAGAATATTGTGCACTCAGGTGAAAGCATCAAAACTCGATGGTTAGAGGTGCATAATTACTTGTGATATTTATAGAGGTTCTCCAGTGCAGTTTCTGCATGTACTTATTAAGTTCTGCCCACACAAACCCCAGAAAATAACAAGTTGGCTGAGCTTGCAGAGGGTTTCAAAACTACAAAAATATTTTCCATAAATTGGCACCAATTCCAACCCATCCTAATGGATTTCATTCATGTTTAACTTGCTGCATTCCCAATTTCTCGTCCCCACATTTCAGCACGAAGGAGAATTTGCTATCTCTGCTTGTTCTTAAATTAGGAAACTTAAATACCTCGCTGTGAAAATACACGATGATGCTGGAAAATGCAAGAAGTTTGGAATAATAAGTAGGAATATTGCAGCACCCCTCCTATCTCATACAGAATCCTTTACTCTTAGATTAATATCACATCAATTTGGGATAAACTGAAGGGGTTTTTTGCTTGGGATCAGGCTGCTGAGCGAATCCCCACAGCCTTTGGGTTCAGCTGTCCCTGTTTGTATGAAATTTGATTACCCAGAGGGATGCAGGGATGAATTTCCCAGAGGCCAGGGGCTTCCCGGTGTTTACACCTACATGCATATTTAAAATAGACACATAACCACGCTTCTTAATTGCATGATTAATTATTAATCTGAGAGTGCAATCAATAAACTGCCACTATCAGTTTTGCTCTTTTTGTGTAAGTACAGAGAGAAATTGATCCTGGGTGCTGCTCCCCCTTGGGTCATCCCAGTTCCCCTTTTTCCAAGAGCTGATTGTTGTGTGACAGCCTCTAAACCATTGCCAAGCCTTGAGCCTCTTCCTTCCGAGAGCACATGGAAATGATTAACGTAAAGTTAAAAAAAACCACTAAATCAGCCGCCTCTACACTCATTTAATGACCTAGAATTTGTGTGTTACCTAACAGAGCGAGGGAAGGGAAGGTGAGGGGTGTCTCTTTATCTTGTCTTTCAAGAGTTTACCCAAAAAGAAAGTTCATTAAGCTCAAATGGCTGCAGGAGAAAGGAGCTGCAGGCTCTGTGAGTGGCTCAGCCAGGCTGCAGACAGGTTTGATTTTGGGAAGGATGTGATTTCTAATGAGCATGGCTTTTTCCTGGGCTTCTTCACACTGTCCTGAACTGTTCTTTGTTCTCCTGGCAGACAGATAGGTTTGGAAGTTAACAAGCTGGAATCTTCCAGATGTTTTAAAGAACTGTAGCAAAGGCTACTTTGAATCCCCACAGTTCAGAACCAGTGTCTGGTTTTTGGAGTTCCTTTGCCCAAAGATGATACCTCAGATCCTTAACTCCTTTTTTCAGAAGAAAGAATACTTGGCAATTGCATGTATGAAGGAACAAATAAGTGCTGATAGCAAAACAGTCCAAGAAGGAAGAGGAAAGGAGTTGTCAGGATCTGCCCGGGTTCGTGTTTACATGAGTGTATTTGCAGTGATGAATTTGGCAGGAGTAAGCAAAAGAAACCTTCCCCAGGTAGCAAGCACTGCAGCTTTGCCTCTAATGAGTTGATGCCCCTGTAAAATCGCCTCAGGATTTTTAAACCAGCAAAGCAGTGACCATTTCAGCCGAACGTGAACATAAAAGCTTGAAATTCAACCTCCTGCAGTGATTGCTTATGAATTCTTTAATCTTTTTGTTTTGCAGCTCTGAAGATTGCAGTTGTAGATATCTACCATTCCAGGTTAAAGGAGAGACAGAGACGGAAAAAGTGAGTTTTGAAGCAGTAACTGTGTTCTTTCCTTCCCTGTGCAGTGCTGATGGATTACACATCATTAATTTCCTGCTTCAGGGAAAAAAAAAATCCTGCCAGACTGTGACTGATTGCTGGACCCCCAGTTTTTCCCCAGAAATATTTGCATCATTATTTTCAATTCCTAGTGGTCCCTAAGTTGGTTTTCCACACTGAGGATAGCTCTATTGCTGACGTGGGGTTGAATAATTTATTCAGCTCATTTGACAGTGTTCTAGAATGACTTAATCTATTAATTAAATTAAGTTTTATTATAACTTCGAAATACTTTGTTCAATATTTAAAATTATATCTCACTGGATTACTCCCTGCTGGAAGAATTAGTGATTTGAAGTGAGGCTGCTCCAGTCCTTCTCATAAAACTACACAGTTCTGCTGAATGACAGGAAGGATTGACCTGGTTCTTTATCATTCATAAATAAAAAGTATTTATGTGGTGTAATTTCCATGATGATCAATCTTGTCATACTAAAGGAAAGTGCCACAGGGCTCTTCATAACTCTTGTGGTTACATCAGCGTCAGGTTTTGTGAAGTTTCTGCAGCAGGATGGGACAAAAATCTGGAAAATGACACAAAAGTGCTGATGTCACTCTCAGAAAGGTGACTCTGCACGGGACAGGAGGGGTTTGTACACAGCAGAGGAAATGAAATGGATTTTATAGAGCTGACCTTGACAGCCCAGCTCTGTGGTATCTTATTTGCCAAAGTGGAGTCACCACAGAGCAATGAGCACGTGGCACTGCTCACACTGGTGACAAAGGTGTTGATCAGGCACCTGCTTTTTCCCACTGCTCCTTCCCCTGGTCCCGTCAGGAGCAGTTCAAACCCAGAATTACCTCCATCATCTCTTAAAATCCAAGCTGTCATGGAAAAATGCCTTTCTCCTGTTGCCAGTGGTGGCATTTACAGCCCAGCCCTACCCTGTGCTTTAGCAGAGGGATGTTTGTCCCTGTCTGAAGCTGGAAATCATGTTCATGAGACATTCATTACCTCTGATTTTGGAAGGACAAGTTATAAGATGCTGTAGATGTGAAATCTGTGCCTAAAGAAGCAATTTCCAACCTTTAAAGTGATTGCAGCTCCCTTTGTGCTCAGGGCTAATGCACAGCACTGTCCAAAATTTACCCTGATTAAAGACACACTGCATCATGTTTCCATTCCAGCCAGCCCAGGGCTTATGGAAATTTTATTCGTGTTTGGTTTTAGACCCTTCTGATGGTCTAAATCAAAGTTTCTTCTGAAGCCTTTGTGTTTGTGAGGCAATGGAGGAGTAATGGCCTGTATTAATATAATTTTCTTTCATTTCCAGAATTATAAGAGATCACGGCCTGATCAACCTCAGAAAATTTCAGAGTGAGTATCAGGTGTAACTGCTTCACTTCAAAGTGGCAAAACTTCACACATTCACCATTTCCAGGTCACCAGTGTGGTTTGTTCATACTGGAACACATTCAGATGTTGGAAATTCCAGCAGATTTCCTGCCCCAGCTCTTTCCAGCTGTCTGGTTCTAACTACTCCCAGCTCAGTGTTTTACTTATTGCCTCAAAATTGCCCTTCAGAAGCATTTTGGGCTCTGCTGGGTGGGGGAAAAGGGGAAGGAGAAATCCAGGCCTTTTAAGTGCACCTCACTCTCGTGAGAAATGACCAAACAACATTTAATTATCACCCCTTTGTGCTTTAAGAATTTTAAGGGCTGTAACTTCGGTCTCTTTTTACTCAGCAGTTTGTAGTTGTGTCACCAAAATGGCCACAAATGCCCAAATGTGGATTTTTAGGCAGTCCCCAGGCTGCTGCTCGCATCAGCCCCCACAGAGGCGTTTTCTCCTGGCAGCAGGAGGGGTAATGTGTGGCACTTTTTCCCCACTGTAGTTCTTGAAAGGCGCTACCCCAAGGAGGTGCAGGACCTGTACGAGACCATGAGAAGGTTTGCTCGGATCCTGGGGCCCGTGGAGCACGACAAGTTCATCGAGAGCCACGCGCGTGAGTCCGGCACGGCTCTGCATCACACGGGGACGGGTTGCATCATCTGCTCCCTAAATATATCCCTCTCCTGGAGGGCAGGAGGTGGTTTTTCTCCTCCTCCCCCATCTGACTACCTCAGGAAAACAAATACATTTGTGGTTTGATAGACTGAGTGAGCAGCGAGTGGGTTTTTTCCACTAAACTGTGTCCGAGCTCTTTGTTTGAGTTCGCAGTTGACTGAACATTCTGATCACGTGTTAGAGGTAGTATTTTTTTATCTAAAGACCACTGTTTATTTACTGGGACTCTGCATCAGGGGAAGAATAAAATCCCTATATTATGTCTGTGTGGAGAGATTGGGAGCTGGCAGCAAACTGAATTCTTTGAAAGACACACGTTAAACTATTATATGTCACATAATTGTATATAGTGCAGTGGTCATTATGTCCTTACCTTAGGGGAGAGGCATTGTTCCATCCCTGAATCATCCCATAACCTGCATTTAGGCAGATTCCAGTCCGAGTCACCACATCCTGCTTCATTCTGTGACTTAAACTGGGAGAGCTGTTGCTCATTAGAAAGAACAAAGCATTTGCTCAGTTGTGCCCGTGTTTTCAGGACACCCTGTGTGAAATGCCAAAAGCATGATCCTGCAGAAGCACGAGGCCCACATGGGAGTGCTGCTCCTAGAACCTGGTTTTGTTGTTGTAGTGGCAGCAGATCCTCAGGTGAACCTGACAGTCGGGCACAAGGCAATACACAGATCTCCTGAGCAGCAGCAGGAAATAAATTCACAAGGAAACTTGCTCCCTGTAAAACTGAGCAGTGCTGGAAGGCAGCTGATGAAAGCAACAGACAGGAAATATCTCCGAGCAAAAGAAACATTTAATAATTTCATCTTACTGACTGAATTGTCTGCAAGGAAAAATTTTGGAAGGTCCAGTTAGGAAAATCATAGTTCCAAGAGAATATTAGATGTCTAGGGAGCCTGGCTGGAGTAGTTCCTCAAACCTACTGAAATGCCTTCCAGAAATCCCACATTATTGTTATTTGCCTTGGCCAGGGTATGGCAAAGGGACTATCAAAGCATGAAGAGAAAATGCCTTTTCTGAGCACACAAATGCTGGAAACCAGCTGAAATCTGTGACCTAGGAGCATTGGGACACAGAGAGTTTGGGATCTTGTGGAGGGAGGTTAACCCTGGCTGTGGTTTGTGTGTTCAGAGCTGACCTGTGCAGGCAAATAACAAAGAGCCACATTCCCAGTCCACCCCACTGACCCACTTTTGCTTTTTGGTTTTCCCTCCTGCCATCTGATGGGGTCCAACAGTGGAATTTGAGCTGCGCAGGGAAATAAAGAGACTCCAGGAATACAGAGCAGCAGGAATCACCAATTTCTGCAGTAAGTACCTGATGCATTATTCAGCCCATTCCCATCCATCAAGGAAGGGAAGGATGATTTTACAACACTCAGGATGTGTTGAATAAAAAGACACTTAGTTCTGAGAGGCGTTTTCCTGGTCTGGAACTGAGCAAGGCTTCAGCAATGAGGCACAGTCCAGCTGGGCTGGTTTAGAGCTGATTTGAGCCATCAGCTTGGAGATCACAGTGTCTAACACAGCTCTGCTCTGGGCACCACTTTGCAAAAGCTTCATTAAAAGATATTTATATCACAGCACGGTGGTCTCAGGGCTTCATCTCAGGACACTTTCCCTGGCTGTCAACACTTGTGATATCTGGAGAGAGGCCTAAGACCTCCACATCAATGAAATGGCCTGTTTTATCCTGGAATTAGATCATGGAAGACTTTTTTTGTCTGGTTTTGGCCTAAAATTAACAGGGGGAAGGGTGCGGGGTGGAACCTAATCCCTTCTGGTGCCAAGTAGTCGTCACAAGGGACAACAGCAGAGGTTGAGCCAGAGAGAGAGAGAACTTCCCAATATTTCCTTAAGCAGGGAAAAACCAATCTGGACTTCCCTGGGTGAGGCAGGTGGTGAGGGCAGGGTGTGTGTGTGCCACAGGTGCCCGGACCTACGACCACCTGAAGAAGAGTCGGGACGAGGAGCGGCTGAAGCGCACGATGCTCTCGGAGGTGCTGCAGTACATCCAGGACAGCAGCGCCTGCCAGCAGTGGCTCAGCCGCCAGGCAGACATGTAAGCACTGCCACGGGGTGTCCAGGCAACCTGCCCCATCCTGGGAATGCCCATGGCCAGCTTGGATGGGGTTTGGAGCGACCTGCTCCAGCTGAAGGTATCCCTCCCCTTGGGACGCAACGAGCCTCAAGGTCCCTTCCAACCCAAACCTTCTTGGGACTCTGTGCTTTGGTTTGCATCAAGCACATTTTCCTGCCTGATAGTAGCAAATTCATTCCCAATTTTATTAAAGTAGGAACAGCCTGCAAAATTCAGAAGGGCAGAAAAGTGGGTGACAGCAAGAGTGCTTGTTGAGTGCAGGCAAAGGAAGGGACTCAAACCCCTCAGTTTTCTCAGTTTTATATTTCAGGAACTGAACTGCTGTTCATAAAGTCATGGAGGGAAATGAGCTCTTTATGGATATTAATGAGGGCACAGCTGACGCCTGAAATATTTCAGATGATTTTAGATGTAGCAGCATTATTAATGTGTCATCACCCTGCATGAGCTCTTGGATTTAAGGAGCAAGCTGCAATGTAAAGGAAGTGGCATCCTGTGTGCAGGACATGGCTTGGAATTTCCCCACTCAGTCTCCACTGTATTTTTAATTGTGTCCCCCTCCACATTTCTTCATTTGGTTTTTTAACAGGTTTCAGACATATTCTTCAATGTGGGAACACTAAATATTTATAAATCCTGTTGACTCCTAGTCAGGGCTTGGGTTATGCAAGTTGACTTGTATAATTATTACAAGTTGTGGAAGAAGCACTTTCAGGGCCAACACATGCAGTTATTCTTAAAAAACATGAAGGCAATTTGAAAATTTCCTCTCTTTTCAGTGATTCTGGCCTGACTCCCACGGTACCAGTTCCTTCAACTACAGGTAAGTGTTAGATGATGTCTGCTAAAAACCCAGTAATGTCTTTCTGACAGCCTTTTTCTGACTCTTTTTCATGAGTGCCAAAGTGTCAGTCCTCAAGCCTCACGGTTAAGCAGTGCTTAAGTCAACATTACATCAATCTGCAAGTCATTCCACTCATATATCCTGCAGGACTTTTTGCTGAATTTCTAGATTTTTCTGACTAGAGGTCAAAACCCATCCTAAAGCTACATTAGCAAGGCAGGAAGCAAAAGAATTTTCACATTCTGTAAGTACAAATTAGGGTTTTTTCCACCAAGAGGACCCCATCTTCCTTCAGTGCCCAGTAAGGACAGATTCAGGGGTCAGTCAAGGTCCTCACAAACAGGGCTTAAATAAATTCCCATCCCCTTTTTGAGGTCATGGGGTGACTGAGACTGGGATGAAGTTTTACTACAAGGTTGTTAAATGTTGCCAGGGAAAATGGCTTTGGCTCTGTCCCTACACCCAGTTTTTATGTGGATGCTGTTAAACCACTTGAATCAAACCTCTCAGAGGTGGACACTGGGTCTGTATGTTCTTCCTCATTTCTGCCAGGAGCCTTGGAAATTTGGGTCAGGATACCAAGCAGTGAGTCAGAGCACTACAGACTGCTCCAAACCCATTTGGTGATTGCTAAGATCTGGTATTTTGGAGAAAAAACAGCTTGGTGTATCTCAGGGCATCGGAGTCCGTGAAGGGAGGACAGTGTCCTCCAGCTGACGGTCTGGAATGAGGGATGAACTCCCTTTTTTTGTCAAGGATCCAGTGTCCCATGAAGGGGAAGAGCCCGGGAGCACAGGGATTGTGTTGCCTGTGGAGCTGTGATAGCACACAGTGTTTACAAGCAGCATCACATGTGGAACAAAACCCAAACAAAATACCATAGAGCTGCTAATTAAGCCAACATCCTGCCCAGGGAACGGCGGGATGCTGGGGAAGAGCTGCCACGTGGCTCTAATTAAAGGCTGCATCACTCTGAATATACAAGAGGGCAAATTAATGCTTCACTTCTAGATTCTAAGCTCTTGACTTTGCAGCCTTAATATGTTTTCTTTAATGTAGCTTGTGTGTGTGTGTGTGGTATTTTCTGGGTTTATAAAAGAGTAAAACCGAATTCTGTCGTGTCTCATCCTGGCACAGTCGCCCCATGCCATAGGAAGAGGGAGCAGTGCTGGGAAATAACTTCCTTTACACCTCCCACAGACTCACACTCCAGCTCCTCTCCAGTCCCTCAGCTCTGCTCAGGCTCCTCACACCCAGCCAGATCCCGTCTGTTCCTGCAGATGCCCAGGAGACAGAGAGACTTCCCAGTGCCAGGGGCAGGACCTGGGCAGGGCAGGGTCTGGAGCAGCCACCAGCAGTCCTTGGGAAAACACAATGGCACATTTCCCGAGGTCTCATCAGTTTGCCAAATTTGGGAAGTTATCCCGGGATAGAGACCTCTCTCTGGCAGTGCTAAATATGCAGCCCACAGCGCAGGGGTGGGAGACTTTTTCCGATGTGAATAAATAACCCAAACGTTGTCCTGAGCTCTGCAAGTTACAGAAAAAAATACTATTAGAAAAAAAAGCCAAACCTGCATGCAGACAGCCCTTGTGAAAGTTTAGGCTGTGCCCGGTAAAGTCCAGCAAAGTTATAAACAATAGCGAAAGTGAGAAATATCAGATGACCTTGTGATAAATACTCCTTTCAGAACTGTTTATCATAACAGACAAAAAATAAATCCCCAAACTGCACTTGCCTTGCAATACCTGCATCATTTGAAGAAAACTCTGCCTCATGAAGTTGTCGGTAATGCCAGAGAGAAATTGGCTGCTTAATCACACCAATAAATAGTCTCAGCATCCTTACAAGGTGCTGGTTTCAGCACACCTGGCACACCCTCCCTGGAGCTGGGATAGTCAGGAGGCTCAGCCCAGCTGAGCCATGCCCGGTGCCAGTCTGACACAAAGCTTTTGTCTTGCAGTTCCTCCCAAAAACCATCAGCTCACGAGTCTCATGCAACATTCACAGAGCTTAAAATTGCAAAACCAAACCTTTTGTCGCATCAGCAGAGCTTTATGCTAAGCCCTAAATAACCCTGTCTGTAAACACTTGGCTCAAACTGGGTTGAATTGCCTCCCTAACACACCCCAGGAGCAGCCACCTCCAAAGTGCTCCGATTCTCCAGCGTTTCCTTTCTCGTCCCACAGGCAGACGGAGCGCCCCACCACTGAACCTCACAGGCCTGCCAGGCACAGAGAAACTCAACGAGAAGGAGAAGGAGGTGAGGAAAGGATGGAAAGATCATCTCTATAAACTGTGTCTCCACAGCGCAGGGCTGCCCACACCGTGTCTAGGGAGCTGTGAATATCACCTCAGTTACAGGCCCTGACTACTCTTCCTCTCTCACAAAAAATCATTCAGGTTTTCCAGTTGGCTTCTTAATTTCCTGTGCTACACATACAGCACAAACTGGCTGATTTAGCAAAGAAAGGAGCAGAGCACCAGGGTGTTATTTGGTGCTGTTACAACATCCATCTCCCTGCCTGCATTGTGAGGCTGGGCTGAGCAGAGGGGTTCATTTTTCTTAATGAACACTGGCTGTTTTTCAGCCCAGTGCAGGCCTCTAACTCAGTGGAACACTGTTGAAATAAGAGGTTATTCTTTTTTAACAGAAGTCCTAACGTGTCCTTAGACTGCCCAAGGCAGGTTGCAGTGCCCACGAAGCACAGCTGTATCTCGGCCTCCCCTCTCCGTGTGTGTTTCCCTTGGCTGAGCTGGCAGCATTGGGAATCAGCTCACAGTTCTGAGTGGAACTGGCATTTCTGGCTCCATTCGGCACGGGAATAATGGTGGCAGGGCATCAGTGTGTGTGTGTGTGTGTGTGGAATCTGATTTCCTGGTCAGCTGAGACAGAAAGTCTGAGGTCTGAGGAATTCTGCAATTTCCTATCCGTGAGGAATGAGCATGAAGCATTTCCTTATTAAAGGGAGGAGACAGACAGTTTCTCCAGCGGGAGCAACGCCGTGCTCCTGGAAGGCAGCTGGTATTCAGGAGCTAAACAGGAGCTGTGCAGCCAAACAGCTCAGGGGCTGTGGAAAGCCATTCCTCACCAAACTTCCAAACACGGAATGCCTTCCCTGCACAGCTTCCATGCCAGACTTCCAGAGGGGGCCGGCAGAGCTGCTTTTGTAGAAGGTATTAGAGCCTGAGTCTGCAGGGGATTAGCAGCCAGATGCCCTCCCTGGCTCCCGGCCAGCGAGCCCAATTGCTGCTTCCAAGTCTGGCATGTGTGCTTCCCGGGCTTTGGAAGGAGCAACGCCCACACAGGACACACTCAGAGCTGTGCTCCTGCGAGCCCAGGGCTTGCTTTCATCCTCCTCCTTTATTTTTCCATCAGGAATGTTTTTGAATGCAGCAGCCAGCAGGCTCCTCCCCTCCCTACCTGTGGATCCAAACAGCTCTTCATGGCATTCCCGTGTGCCTCCCCTGTGCAAAGAAACACTGGAAGTGTTCTCAGAAAAATATTCCCCGTGTTCCTCCCCCAGCAGGGCTCTGGGAAGGGAAGAACATGACAAGTGTTGGTGTTTATTAACTTCACCTTTTGTCTTGCAGCTCTGTCAGATGGTGAGGCTGGTCCCTGGAGCCTATTTGGAATATAAAGCTGCTTTAGTGAACGAGTGCAACAAACAGGGAGGCCTGAGACTGGCGCAGGCTCGAGCCCTCATCAAGATCGATGTGAACAAAACCAGGAAAATCTATGACTTCCTGATCAGAGAAGGGTACATCACAAAGGCCTGAGGACGGGCAGCAGTGCTTGGCTGGAGAAGGCAGATGTGGAGAAGCTTTGAAGTCGCTTTGACAGCGCTGAAAGATTTTACCAGTGTTGAATGAAGGACATTTCCTTTTGTTTAAAAACCTTTTGGGGCTTTTTTTTTTTTTTTTTTTTTTTTTTTTTTAAAAAAAAANTTTTTTTTTTTTTTTTGTAAAAACAAGTAGGGAGCTTTGTTAAATTGTATGAATGCTGACATTTGTCTGGGTTCCTTTTGACTCTGCTGTTGTCAGAACTGCGCTGCCTCGGAGCGCTGGGAAGGATCACATGCCATATAAGCTAATCTTAAACGTGAATGGGCATTCATTCCTCACACCTCCTGTGACTACAGAGAGGATCACGGTACTTTTATGCTGATGGTGACACAGAATGAGGACGGAGTCACACTTTGTGCAGTACAGGGTATAGAAATGCAGTCCCTCCCTCCCTGTGTTCCTTCCTAAATCAGCAGCAGCTTTCAGAGGCGACAGCACGTGCCCGAGGGTGTAAAAATAGAGCTTGCAGTGGTCCAGTCTTTTTAACTTAATTGTGCTAAAGGATGGGAAAGGACATGGCAGGGAAGCTCCTCAACAGTTGTTACTTTTATGTGGTATTAGCACATATCCCAGCAGGAGGGCTCTGCACAAACCAAGGAGCTTCAGCTGCTCCCCCCGTGATTTGGGATTGTCAAGTTATATATAATCCCTCAGTTTCAGTCTTCTGCTCGTTGGGAAGGCTGGAAGTTACAGCCACTGCAGCTTTTGGGAACAGAAATAAAAAGGTTCTCGGGACCCTGATGTTCTCCCACAAAAAATGAGTGAAGAGCATGAAGCTCCTGTTTGTGGGGTTTCATTCCCTCAGCGTTACCAGCGACGTGCCTGAGGAGGTGCCACAAGTAACTACTCAAACACAACCCCCATCACATCAGCTGATCCATGAGCTTCAGCACCAAATGTCTGGATTTGGCAATCAGTTGGATGATGAAGATGGTTCTCTGCAGATGCAGCTTGTTTATTGCACAGTAAGTTGTTTGTCAGACAGCTTCCTGCTAAGGTGTAATGCTGGAATAATGTCCCACAGGAAACCTGACAGCCAAAGCAGGTGGGGTTTTGGATGCTCCCAAGTTTGGGGTCTCATGGAAAAGCCTAACTGAGCTACAGCTGCATCAATATCTGTCTAAGATGTTGAGGTTTGGGTTGTTGTTTGTTCCCTAAGAGTAATTATCCTGTGGACCTGAGGTGCCATTGAATGTGAAGTATTTTGGTTTGTAATAAAATCAAAATGACTTGAAACAATCTTACATCCACGTCCCTGGACTCCAAGTGAGACTGTAAAGGTCACACAGCTGCCTGGATCTATATCCATCAGCTCCTCACCACGAGAGGGGAGATAAACGCCCAACAGCGGCCGTAGGGATGCGGCGACTGCATTTCCTAGGAAATATTACTATTTACAGAAAAGCAGCAGTAATAAACTACATGCTGAAGATTAAAGTCTAGAAACTGAGACTGGGAATGCCAAGGGAAAAGGCACAGTAAGCTGTAAAACTTTGGGAATGTTTTTCCCACTTGTATTTTAACATTAAGCAGCCAAACTGCCTTTCTTTTGCCCGGCCTTTTTGGTGACTTGCACCCAAAAGCAGGAGAGGAGCCAAGTACACAGGAACCATCCTGGGATCAGCTGGGGTTGGTTTTGGTGGGCAGCTGCCTGTGGCTCAGGAACATCAGCCCTCGCTGCACCCCGGGCTCACGGCTGGGGGTGCAGATGCCTTAATTACAGACTCAGGTGGACATGAAACATTAAATATGGAACAGGGCTGGGGACAGGAGGGAGAAGGACACTTTGGGATCATGGGACCTGCAGAATGGTGACACCAGGGCCGGGGTGACGCGGGGAGGCTGCGGCTGCTCCAGCCCAGCATGAGCTTAGTCATGGCACTGAGGTATGCACGGTATGAGTCTTCCCGGGGCTGTGCTATCCGCCTGTCATTAAAGCATCAGTGCTGGGGGTTTTTTTTGGGACTCACAGCTGCTATCACCCCAGCAGCAAACTCAGTGGGCCCGCTGGTGACTCAGCTGGGGAGGTGGGGGCTGCTGGAGCAGATCCCGGGGGCTCCTGCCACCCCAGCAGTGGCTCTGTGCTCCCCACGGCCACGCAACAGAGCACATAACACTGATAACAACACACAAGGAGCCCTAGTTTTAGTGCCCGCTCAAATTCCCATCAGGTGGGGCCTCTGAAACCTAAACCACCTCTTTGGGAGACGAACACAGTGCTGGAGCAGCGGCTTTTGAGCCGTGGTTAGAGAAACCCCAGGGCTTCCATCCTGGTGAGAACGGAAAAGGGAAAAATCCAAACCACGTGGTGATGCCCTATAGTGATCTCTGCCCTTCCAGCAAACTGACTGTGACCTTCCAGGAGAAGCCAGTGTGGATTTGTTAGTGACTGGAGAAAGCACACACAGTGGCACAGGCAAAGCAGACATTCCCCCAGCACTCCCTGTGACTGGAGCCCATGGACAGTGCTGGGAGTGAACCCACCAGCAGCATCAGGCACACAAATTCCTGCAGCCCCCGGCCCACTGTGCCTCTTCCCACTTGGCTGCTCCCCAGGGAGGTGAACACAATTCCACAGGGCAACCACAGCCAGGCCACACATCCCAGCCGTGTGTTGTCACACCTGGCAGCGCTGGGTCAGGACCATGTGGGAACCCAACAAGGAGTAGGAAGAGCATGGGGAACCCATGCTCAGAGCACACAGGTGTCCAGCATTTTGGGTCTCATGGAGTGAGAGCTGTTGGGCAATGCCTGCCCCACCGCAGGCTCTCCATGGCCACAAGCAAGGATCACCCTTTGCCCCAGGGAATGCACCCGGGCATCTCTCCCTACAATCACCAACATCTCATTTCTTTTGCAAAGCCTGTCTGGAAAGTCAGTGTTTTATGAACCAGGCGCCAGCACTCCCCAATCCCTTCCAAGAAATGGGATGGGGACAGGAGCTCGGAGCACCCTCCAGGCCGAGCTTCCAGGGGATGTCTGGGGTCCCTGCGATGGGCCAGCCCCCAGCTCAGCTGCCCAGGAGGCAGGCAGTGATGTGCAGGCTGGGCTGGGGAGGGAGGGAGGGAGCAGCGAGCGCCTTGGGGAGGCTGAGCTGCCAGGCCACGTCAGCCCTCGCTCCCCAGCCTGGCCACAGAGCCTGGCCCCGGGATGTGGAGAGAGGGGTCAGGGAAGGACGCGGAGCATCCCCCGCCGGCCGGGCCCGAGGCACGCAGGGCACGGCCGCGGCTCACGCGGCTGCTCAGCCCCTGAGTCAGCGGGCGAGCACACGGTGAAACTCACCCCACCCTCCCGAGACAAACCAGCACCCTGGCACCCCTCTGTGCCCGGCGCCTCGCCGAGGGAGCTGCCAAAACACAGCCCACGCCATGGGGGCTCTGCCCTACACATCAGCCTTGCATCCCTCTGCCTAACGAGGGGCCAGTCAGTGCAATAAGGGGACCCCAAACGCAATGAATACAAACAGCAGAGCTGCTCCTCCTGACCCTATGGAGCCCATGGTCACCCACAGTCCATCAGAGGGAAAACTGGCCTTGGGGGACAGCACTCTCCTCCATGAGGCACCTGGGTGGCCAGGAGCAGGCAGGGATCCTGGGATGCGGGGGCAGGGCCCAGGGATTGCCCGGTGGTGACTAAGCCTGTGGCACACGTGTGGCTGCTCCCCGCAGCCCCAACACACCCGAGCTGTGGAAACACTTCCCATTTCACCCACTGGCCCCATGGATCAGAGCACCCCGTGGATTTGGAAAGGGTCACACACCCTTAGACCGACTGCCCAGCCACACCCTGAGAGCCCCTCAGCCAAAATCCTCCTGCCCAGGGAACTTGGATTGGAATACTCTCCCCTTCTGCTCCTTGTGCCGCTGGAAAGCGAACAAACCCTGCCGTGCTGTGACTGCCCTGCAGTGCTTGACATCCCTGTGGAGCTGTGACATTCCTGCCTCCTCAGCGAGGCCTCCTCTGACCCACATTCGGCCACTGGAGCCCCACGTGGTGACCCAAGCTCGGGTTTTGTTCTCGCCCATTAAGGAGCCGCAGCCCGAGCGCCTGCTCAGGGATCTCTGCTCCTCGCTGTCACCTCGCATCGAGCGCCAGGCGGCCGATGGCCCCGCGCCTGCATTTATCCCCAGAAGATCATTCACTGCCTCCCCTGGGTCCCTGCTGCCATCAGGGAGGCGAGGAGGGGAAGGCAGCACCCCAAACCAGCGCCTCCCAAGGCTCCCTTGGCAGGGCTGTGGGTGCTGCCGGGATGCTCAGCGCCTGTTGCTCCACGGTCCAACCACCCTGGATGCAGTTGTTGCTCCCAAAAAACAGGAAGTCCCAGTCCCTGGGCTTTTTGCCTTTTTTACATCACACCCTTGCAGGCAGTCAAAGGCGGGGAAGAGTAAACTCTGGCATAGCCATGACAACTGGAGAAGATGGACGGATGGATGGACGGATGGATGGATGGATGGATGGATGGATGGATGGATGGATGGATGGATGGATGGATGGATGGATGGATGGATGGATGCAGGGATGGATGGATGGATGGAGGGATGGATGGATGGAGGGATGGATGGATGGAGGGATGGATGGATGGATGGATGGATGGATGGATGGATGGATGGATGGATGGATGGATGGATGGATGGATGGATGGATGGAGGGATGGAGGGAGGGAGGGATGGATGGATGGATGGATGGATGGATGGATGGATGGATGGATGGATGGATGGATGGATGGATGGATGGATGGATGGATGGATGGATGGAGGGATGGATGGATGGAGGGATGGAGGGATGGATGGATGGAGGGATGGATGGATGGATGGATGGATGGATGGATGGATGGATGGAGGGATGGATGGATGGATGGAGGGAGGGATGGAGGGATGGATGGATGGCAGCTGCAGAAGGCAGCACCTGCTCCCCTCTCAGCAGGCCTGCGTGACCCCGAGCACACCCCAGCGCAGAGCAGGGAAACACCCGTGATTAAGATAATAGCCCTAACGATCAGCTAATGGCCCGTGGTCAGGCGCACCCTTCGGGAATGTGCCCGGGACCCACCGCACCGTGCTCACCCCAGCACAGCCAGCGGGCATCAGCAGGCTGGGCTGGCTAAGGTGGGTTCACAGAATCACAGAACATCCCAACCTACAAGGATCAGAGTCCAAGTCCTGACCCTTCCAAAGCCATCACCCCCAAAGGCACCATGAGGTGACATCGAGCGGGGCTGGTCCCACTTCAAGCATCTGTCCCTACACAGTCTCCAGAACTTTTCCAAGAGATGCACAGTTCCTATGGGAAGGGGAAAAACCTGCCCACACCATGATGTCTGCCTTAGAGAAGAGCTGCTGCTGCCCCACAAGCCCTGGGCTGTACGGGCAGGAGCTCAGGCTACTTTCCCAGGGCTGGGGGTCCCACAGTGGTCCTGCTGTGTCCCCCCATGCCAGGGCAGAGAGAGAGCAGCTGTCCCAGGAAGCACCCAGTGCCTGACACCTCCCCCGTGCTCAGGAGCAAACACTCGCAGTCCCACATCCATCAAACATCCACCCTGGACAAAACAGCTCTTGGCAGGAGGGGGCTTGGCAAGACACCAGCCCTCAGCAGCCCCCAGCCACCCACCGAGTGCCCCCAGCTCCTGTGAGTGAACCCGTGGCTGGGGTTGAGTGTGGGAGGGAGCTGACATTCCCTTTTAGCTTTGTTCCCTGCGGTGTCCCTGGGCCAAAGGCCTCCCAGGTTTCCCTCTTTGCATCCTGTGTCCCACACCAAACACACAAAAAACTCCCGGCAGGGTGAAGGTTAAAAGCACGAGTTGCACCGTCATTAAAAACACCTTTGCAGTTGTGTGAGTAGTTAAAAACTGCCCAGGATGAGCAACTGGAGCTGTGCAAGAGCCTTTTTCTCATTTCCGTGGCAGTGAGGGGGAATGAGGGGTTTAGACGCTTGCGGAGGGAATCCCACAGGCTGCCACTCAAAACCCATCCTCGTCTCTCCCTACGCTTCCCGTGGCCAACAAACACCACCCCAGGCTTGCACTGCCGGGGCTCTGAGCCCCCGGCCCAGGGACCCCAGCTCCAGGGGGACTCAGCTGTCTCCCAGCTTCTCACAGACTTGAGACCACCCGGGGATTCGTCTCTGCCCCTGAGATGGTGCAGCTCCGAGGAAGGCAGCAGAAGTGATGCAACGTGGAGGCAAAGCAAACCTTGAGCTTGGAGAGCCAAACCCCTCACATTTTCATTTTTTGGCCTTTTGAGGTTTTCTTAATTTGTCTATTTTTGTCCCTCGCCCACCTCCGCGCTGAGTGTGACGCGAGCCCTCGCTGGAGAGGCAGGGTTTTAAGGGAGAGCTCTGGCTGTTATAAAGCAGCGAGGTTCTTGGAAAAACAGCCTCTGGAGCAATAAACAGATTTGGAGCTGAGGGCTGTGAGGGACGGCTCCATCTGGGCTGCTGAGTCATGAAACCTGCCCGAGCGAGATACCAGCCGAAGGCTCGGGCTGGGGGAAGCTTCCTCTGAGGGATTTGGGCTATTTCAGTCGGAGCGTGCGACAACAAAACCAGAAAGCGAACAAAAGCAGGCTGGGGTGGCCACGCTTCGCTCCAGCAGCCGCGGGGTTAAGCAGAGGCTGCCCTCCTCCTCCACCTCCTCCTCCTCCCACCTCCTCCTCCTCCTCCTCTCCCAGTGCCAGCCTTGTCCCGTCCCTGCCATGGTGGTGAGGTGGTGGGAGCAGAGCCTTCACCTTAATCCCACAGTTTCCAGCCAAACTCTCTGTCCCCTTTGCTGTGGGGATCCCAGAGCCCGTGGCATCCCTCCATGGGGATCCCAGCCCATGCCAGCTCTGCACAGAGACCTGAGCCCACCCTGCCCTGGGCAAGGGTCCAGCCTGGCCCCCCGCACGGTGCCACAAGAAGCCCTGGGAGCTTCAGGACCACCCGAAATTCCTTCACCGTGCTCCCAGTGTGAGGAGGGGCCGTAGCTCGGGATGTCCTGAGCCACAAAAACCAGGCTCCTCTCTCTCTCTCAGGGCTGGCCCCATCCCCAGTGAGCACCCACCGAGCCGAGGGACTCTGGCACGTCCCAAACCCCAAAGGGACCCCATCTTGTCCCCACACACGCTGGCAGGGTCCCTACAGGGACACAGCATGTCCTGTCTCCAACAATGGATATCGTGGGCCCCGCCACATCCCCATACGCTGTCCTGTCCTCACTGGGACCCTGCCACCTCCCCGTGCCCACAGGGACCACCTCTCCCAGCCATGTCCCTTCACTGACTTAGACACATCCCATCCCCACAGGGCACCTGTCATGTCCCCACAGGGATCCCATTGCCTCCGTCCCCACAGGGACCCTGTCATGTCCCCACTGAAACCCTCACTTGTTTCCATCCCCACAGGGACCCCATCGTGTCCCCACTGAAACCCTCACTTGTTTCCATCCCCACAGGGACCCCCACTTGCCCCCACACAGAGTCACATCCCCACCGGGACCCCGATGTGTCCCCACAGGATGCCTCACTTTTCCCCTTCCCCACACAGACCCCGTGTTTTCTCCACAGGGACGCTCAGTCGTCACCATCCCCACGGGCACTCCTGCACGTCCCCACACACGGTCAAATCTCCACAACGACCCCATCATGTCCCCACTGGAACCCCCCTTTTTTTGCCGTCCCCACAGGGCCCCTCAGTGTCCCCACATGGGCCCCGGCGGCGGCGGCGCCTTTAAGCGGGGCCGGTCTCCCGTAGCCCCCGCCCGGGGGNGTTTCCATCCCCACAGGGACCCCATCGTGTCCCCACTGAAACCCTCACTTGTTTCCATCCCCACAGGGACCCCCACTTGCCCCCACACAGAGTCACATCCCCACCGGGACCCCGATGTGTCCCCACAGGATGCCTCACTTTTCCCCTTCCCCACACAGACCCCGTGTTTTCTCCACAGGGACGCTCAGTCGTCACCATCCCCACGGGCACTCCTGCACGTCCCCACACACGGTCAAATCTCCACAACGACCCCATCATGTCCCCACTGGAACCCCCCTTTTTTTGCCGTCCCCACAGGGCCCCTCAGTGTCCCCACATGGGCCCCGGCGGCGGCGGCGCCTTTAAGCGGGGCCGGTCTCCCGTAGCCCCCGCCCGGGGGCCGGGCCGGGCCGCCCCCCGTAGCCTGGTAACGGCGGCTCTGCGGGCGGGGGCGGCCCCGGCAGCCGCGGTCAGGTGGCACCGCCGAGACGGAGCCGGCCGAGCACGATAAAAGTCCCGGCCCGCCGCCGCCACGGCCGCGAGGGAGCGCGGAGCCGCCGCCCGGGAGCCATGGTAGGGCCGGGCCGGGCCGGGCGGGGGGAACCGGGGCGCTCGGAGGGGGCTCGGGGCTGGGGGGGCCCCGCCGTTCCCCGCTGTGTTCGCTGTCGCCAGCCCGCCTCGGTCGCGTACGGTGCCCTGCTGAGGGGTCCCCGGCGTGGCCCCGGGTGTGCCAGCGCGGACGGGACGGGACGCGGGGAGGTTCCGCCCCCTGGTCCCCGTCGGGGTTCGGTACCGGGGCTGTGCCGTGGGACAGCGGCTCCGCGCCCGGCGGATGCGGCCCCGCTGCGGTGGGACGGGGCAGCGGCAGCTCTGCCGGGGGTTGCCAAAGGAGCGGGACGCGGCAAGAACCCGGTGGCCGGTGCTTAAAGCCCGGCGGGAGAGCGGGGGCACCTCAGAGCTGCACCAGAGCAGCCACGGGCAGAGCTCCGGTGGTTCCTCGACGTGGAACCAGCCCCGCCACGGGCTGTGCCGTAACAGCGCTCCCGTCCCTGGATCCTGCCCTCGACACCCCCAGCTCAGCACTTATCCCTGGATCCTGCCTTTGCATCCCTGCCCTGGGCACCCATCCTTGGATCCTGCCCTTGCACCGCTCCCCGGCTCCTGCCCGTCAGTCTGCCGGAGTGGAGCACCCCTCCCTGGCTCCTGCCCTTGCACCCATCCCTGGCTTCTGCCCTCCACACCCCCGGCTCCCGGGGCACCCCGGTGCCACCAAAGCCCGGCGTGTGCCTGCGGCTGCCCGGCCTCGGCCCTTGACTCAGCTCCGGAGCCAGCTGCTTTGAGCAACACCAGTAATCGATGAGTGGCATTTGGCTGTAGGGAGATGGGGCAGGATTATAACCTGTTCGACTGGGCAGCAAATGAGCCTTTTATTCTGGAGGTTTGAGTGTTGGCAGATGCCCTAATATCATGTTGCAAGTTCAGTTTATCCCTAATGCCCCTGCTTCAGGAATGGTGGAGGATTAGCACTGACAAAACAGTGTTTTCCCTTATGATACACCGGATCAGCTGCCCCTGCTCTGGCAGGGAGTGGATTCCTCCCCCAGGCCTCGCTGTAAACCTTGGTATGTGCTGTGTTCCCGGTGGTTGGGACGGGCTCTGTGGCGCTCTGGTTCCCAAGGAATGAGAAGGAAGGATCCCTAATTCGAGGGACACGTGCCGTTCCCCGCTGGCAGAGATCTGCTGCCACGACTTGGCTGACGTGACCCTGGTGAACGTCAGGGGAGCAGTAATGCAGCAGGTTTTAATCGATTTATGCCTGGAAGGTGTGAACGTGCAGCTCTGCCTGTCCTTCCTGCCCCCGAGGTCTCGCCTGGGTCCTGGACAGGGACACAGACATTCCAGTTTCCTCCAGGAACAAAGGTGAAATCCCAGGGATTTCATCCGAGCCCTCGCCGTGCTGCGGGGTCTGCTCTGGGCTCTGGCACTGCTTCCTTGTTGGTCAGGGCAAGATGGAAATTTGCATGGCTTAATTCAATACCTGATCCCAGCTGGAATCTCGGAGCTGGAAAGCCAGAGAGCTCACGCTGCTCTAGTGCTAGAAATGTAAAGGGTGTGGGGGGAAATCTTCTGCCTGAGCCAGGCTCCACGGGAGGGAGGAAAGGGATGCAGAGCCGGCACAAGAGAGTCTGAGATCTCTGCTCTGGAAGCCAGAACCAGCTTTGTCCCAGGGAACCAGCCACCTGCACACCTGGGCATGCAGGAAGAGGTTGGGAATGAGGAGTGGGGAAAAGGCACCTGGGCAGGGCAGTGGGTCTTGGGAGCACCACACACTGACCCCACCAGAGCCATCTACACAAGGCTGTTCACCAGAGAAGCCTTCCAGGCTTCCTGCCACCACTGCAGGACCTTCCTTCCAGGGTGGTTTTCCCTGGAAGGTGGGGTAACACCTCAAACCAGGCATGGGAGCTTCTCCCAGCCCCTCCTCTCCAGGTACACAACGCTCAGCACACACACACACGCATTTATCCCTTTGAAAAGGACCCTCTGAGCAACCATAACACAAAGGGAAACATCTAGCAGAGAGGCTCTGTCATCTGGAAATAGCTGAGGAATCTCTGAACAGGAGCCCCAGCTCCCTGGATGCTTGGGAACAGAGCCAGGAACTGGGAGGCAAAGGCACTGCCCACCCTTCCCGGGGCACCTGTAGTGCAGGCAGCGCGTGGGCTCGGCTCACACAGCTACTCCCCTGCTTTAAAAATAGTATAAAATTATAATAATCAGGCAGGTTTGGGGTTCCCGGCAGGAAGGATCAACAGGTGCTGCCACGGTCACCCCATGGCCAGGTGGGTCAGGGTTTCCAGGTTAATGAGAATGAATTCTCATTAATTTTCGCCATCCCACCCTGCAGTGTGGGGGGGTCTGCAGGTCCCTGCCTTCGGGGGCAGGAGTCCTTCATGGAGGAAATGTGAATTTGCACAGCCTCCCTGGAAAAGAGAATTCCCCCCAACCTGGAGCACCCAGAGCCGAGGGGCTCTGGCCCCACGCTGCTCACAGGGGAAGCTCCCCGTGTAAACTCCATTTCCCCCTAATTGATTAAAATTGGCCTCTCTTCCTGTTACCCCACGCAACCCCATCGATGGGCTCAGAGGTGACCTCATTCCTCACAGCTGCTGCGGGCACATCCCGCTGCTCCCCCTTCGCCTGCTTCCACCCTGCCCAGCCTTGGGAAGCGTGGGGAAAGCGTGGGCAGCCCCTGCCCGCCGGGAATTCCTCCGGAGGGGAATGTGTCACCATCAGGTTCATCAGGGTGCCAGGCTTTGAGACCCCCCGAGAAGCCAGGCAGCTGAGAGCGTGCACCAGTTGGCATCGCCCCTGGAAAAGGCCCGGGTGAGCGCCAGCATGGAGGCACCGGCCCATTTCCAGGACACGTTGCAGTGAATTTGCAGCTGCCTTCAATTTTATGGGCTCTGGGGTGGGCTGGGGCAGAGCCCAGCGCCGCGGCCCTGCCACACGAGCAGCAGGCACAGCCCCGGGCCCGGCGGGGTCACACACGAGCAAACACACCAGGTCCCTGTGTTTTGTTCGGCTAACAGGGAAGAGATTGTGTCCCTCCTGTCAGCTGTGACTGCGCAGGGCACGGCTCCGGAAAAAACAAGGCTCCATCTTGCAGCACCCCGGGAGCCAGAGCCAGGCGTGGGTCTGCTCCCTGAATGTGCCCCTCCTGCTCTCCATCCACATCCCCCGGGGTCACACTTGGACACGGGGAGCAGGGGATGGAGCAGGGGAGCTTTCCTAAACTCCACCTGCAATCCAGATGCCATCAGCTGGCGCTGGAATAATCTGTAGTGCTCCAGAACAGGCGGTATCTCCAGTCGGGGCTGGAAAACAGCCCTCGGTGCTCAGCAGAGTAGGGAACTGATGCTGCACACAACTGTCGGATCCCATTCGTGCCTCCTCAGGGATTAATTCTGGTTTTCAAAGCGTTTCATGCACCTACCAAGAGTTTTTAAGCAGGATGCAGGTGGCCACACCACTGCTCTGTACTGGGGGAGCCCCATGCCCCTGCTGTGCTCTCCCAGTGAGCAGCACACAGAGCGTGGCGTGCAGAGCCCGTGGCTCTGAAAGCACAGACGTGGCTTTTAAAAGAAAGATGGTTTGTTTTTCTTGCATCAAATCCTCTCGCTGCTTGCCGAGGGAGGCTTGTCCTCAGAGCAGAGCAAGGATTTATAAATACCAGCGTGCTCCAGGTTGTGCCCGCTCCCCGTCTCGCTCCATCCCTGCGGCCGGGAGCTCTCCCTTTGGCCAGAGGTTTGGCTGGCAGCTGGCAGGATCCAGCTGCTGGCTGGAGAGGGAGCAGCTCTGCCTGCTCCCACTGAGGGGGAGGCTGCACGGCAGGATCACAGCGTGGCAGAGATCACAGGGTGACAGAGATCACAGCGTGGCCGTGGGCAGCTCTGCTGTCACAGGAGTTGGTGACAGTGGGAACTGAGAGGCAGCCGAGCTGCCACCCTGCCTGGCAGCCTGGGACCAAGTGGCATCCTCAGATGGATCCTTCCAAAAGCCTCACCGCCCATTTTTCCTGCCGGGAGGATGGCAGATTGGGGAGCGAGCCTTTGGCTGGCAGAGCACTGCTCAGCTGGGCACCTCGGCTGGGTTAGAGTCACCACCCCTCCGCCTGGTGCCAGCCCGGGGCTCGCTGCTGCCGTGTGGGAGCAGAGCCTGGCTGTGCAGGGTGGAACACCTCAGCAGAGGCAGGAGGCAGCGGGGGAGCCTTGCCAAGCCCCGGCCTCACCCAGGGCACCGGGCACCCCGCTGGTGCCAGCGGGAGGGACACGGGCCGTGACACAGTGAGCTGTCACCCCTCTGCGGGCAGCAGCTGGCACAGGCTCCCGAGGGATCCCAGCCCTGCAGCCTGGGGAGCTGCCTGGGCTCTGGGAGCCTGGATTCCTGCCACGGGGGAGAGGCAGGACTCTGTGCTTGCGGACTAAACCGCTTGGTCTGGGGTCGCTGAGCTTCCCAGGAGAGCCCGGGACTGTTTGCAGGGTGTCTTGTTGTGCGTTTTTGGCATAATTCCCCTTCTCGTGGATCCTCTGGGAAGTTACTGGTGTGTTCTGGCAAGCGCGGGGACCCGGCTGTGCTGGGAGCTGCACAAGCAGCCAGGCCTGCTCAGAGCTCCGGGCAGACAGATTATTATCTTGATTTAACATCTGACAGCTCCCATCCTGCTCGGAGAGGCCAGCACAGGCTGCCAGCAGAATCAATCAGGGCTCGGTCGCAGCATCCTCTGTCTCAGCCCAGATCACCCCGCCGGCCCCGCCTGCTCCCCTTCCTTCTTTCCCATTCCAAACCCGAACCACTCGACCTTTCCATCGTGAGGATGTGCCGGTGGCTCTGACCCACGCGAGAGGAGCCTGTGATGGCCTCAGGAGCACAACCAGAGGCAGGAGAGCAGAGCCCAGCAGAGCAAAGGGCTGCGGGAGGGCCGGGAAGAGGAGCGAGGAGCCGGCAGCTCCCACACGTCCTCTTCCCTCCGATCCCTGCTTCGGACTCCCTTGGACTCGGCACAAGCAAGCCCTGACCCGAGAATGGCTGCAGTTTGTGCTCTGTGCTGAAATTTATTTGAAATGCCACTCTCCAGGACCATTTCTGAAGCAATTTGCTGTTCAGCTTGGCTGGGAAGAGCCCTGAGCAGGCTCGTTCATTCAGTGCCTGCGATATTGACTCTTCTCTTTACTGCAGGATTAGAGAGCATTTGTCATCTCCAAAATGAATAACTTTTCCTCTCCTGGGAGGGGGGAGAAGCCTTGCCTCAGTACTGACATTTTGCACACCCAGCCCACAAACCTGCCTCGAATCCCAGATGATGATCTGGGAGTTAAACCAGGGGCTTCAGTGTCTCTGCTCCATCAGCAGAGCAGGGCCCACCCTGCACTAAACCCACGGTCCGGAGGGAGAGAGGCCTGGGGGAGCTCTCAGCTGTCCAGGTGCCAGCCCCATGGCTGTGTTAGTGCCACACAACCCGACAGAAACTCAAGTCTTACTCAAGTCCCTCAGGGGCAAGGCACAGCCTCAAGACAGAGGAGCTGTGTTTAAAAAAAAAAAGCATTAGGAAAAAAAACACTTAAAAATCAGAGCAAACCACCCAGCAGCACCAGAATAAGAAGGCAGAAGCTCACACTTGCCAACTCATTGTCTAGAGCCCAACCAGTTCTCCCTCCTGTCCTGGAGATCACAGTATTTAACTCACAAACTCACCCTGTTTGCCTCTGTCATTTGAGCTTCCAGAGGTGTTTTCAAGCCTTTCTCAGGAGGTCCAGGAGCCAGCAGTACTTTCCCATGGGAATTTCAGCCTTTGTTAACAGGACTGCGTTCCCAGGAATGAAAGCAAGAGAAACAAACTCCAGCTGTTGCAAGATTTGGAAGAGCAGAGCCAGGAGCATTGCCAGCAGCAACCTTTCCAGGGGGCTGCACCACCAAAACACCAACCACGGCATCGGGATTGCTGCACTGCTTTGGAAACCCTCTTAACTGGAGAGGAGCTGCTCTGAGGCCAGGAGATCCAGCCCAGGTGGGACACAACCAGCTTTCCATGGGAGCAGCTACCCCAGGCTAAGCACCTGCCCCTCCTCCTGAGACAGGTGAAGCACGAAGCTCAGCCTCGAGGTGCAGCAGAAGGACCCACCTGAGCCACGGAGCTGCAGAGAGCCGATGGGTGCAGGGTGAGATCCAAGCTGCTTGGCTGCTGGAGAAGTGTCCCCTCACCATAAACCTGAGGATGGTGCTGGCCAGGAGCGCTGGGAAAGGACCTGGAGGCTTTGAAGAGCAGAGCGTTCTCCAGGCTGTAATTACCCACTGGCTTCCCCCACCCCTGATTATGCAGAGGAGGGAAATGACAGAACCCACCAGTCTGCCGGGGAGGGAGGAGGCTGCTCCGGTCCTGCCCCCACTGCACCAGGGTCCCCAGGGACCCCCTGCCACCCCTGTGTCCCAGCCCTGCCCACGGGACACTGGCTGGGCTCTGCGCATGGGCAAGACCAAGGCACAGTCTGGAAAGGGATTTACTGTGGGCCAGGGCTGCTACAAGATTAATTCATTCATTAACTGGAGTCAGCTCAGAAAAAGGAGGATGTGATGGCAGGAACACCTGCTTGCTCCCAGCCCACTGCCAGCCAGTCTTCTCCCAAAGGACCATCTGCACCCTCTGGGAATGTCAGCCCTTTGCAGGAAACCCCAATGACATTCCAGCTCCTTTGGAAGGCACTTTCAGTGCTGCTTTAGGGACGGTTCTGGATCCAGCCCCTGGGCAGGACACGCTCCAGCACCCCCAGCTTTGGGCTGGTGTGACTCCCCAGCCTGCGCCAGCACTCAGAAACCCCAAATAAGGAGAAATGGGAGAAGAGGTGGGATTTTTATTTCACATGAGGTGGTGCACTCTGGGGTACCCTGTGTTCCTCCTGGCAGCGCCCAGGCTGAAGGTGCCTCTCCCTGTGCCCTGCCAGGAGCCTCTTGTGCCACCGACCTTCCCAGGCACAGCCTCGCCGAGCTGTGTGTGCGCTTTGTTCCATCTTCAGCGATTTGCTGCTTTTTTTCTGCGCTCAACAGCGGCTGGGAAGAGGCTTTTCATTCCTTTTCTCTTTCTCTGCCCCAGCACAATGACGGGGATGGCTGCGTGAAGAGCAACAGTGTTGGATTACAGCGGGATGCAGTGGGATAACGCAGGTGTGCTGGGAAAGAGGCAGAGGGAGTTTCACGGAAGCAGAACAGGGGACTTTGGGCCAGGCTGGGGCCAGGCAGGAGAGATGCAGGGGACAGATGAAATCTGTGGGAGCTCCCCATCTCAGTCGAAGGCGCTGCACCCGGCAGGAGCCGCTGCCAGCCCAGGCAGACGAGGCCCCTTCCATTCCCAGCTCCCCGCACGCCACCAGCTGCTCAGCCTGGTGTGTGTGGGCAGCATCGTGGCTCTGTCACATGCCTGAGACAGCACGTCGCAGTCGGTGGCATCGCAGCCAGCTCCCGCTGCGAGCGCCGGAACACGGGAGGGGACGCTGGCACCCACCCCGCTGCCTTGGTGGCTGTCCCCCAGCGCCTGGGCATCATCAGCCCCCAGGCACGTGGGCTGTGGGCACAGCAGCCTTATCTCTTGCTTAAATAAGGAGCTTCTCTCCAAAACACTCAGTCCTTCTGGCTGAGAGCTGCTCCGGATGGGGAGGAAGCTGTGCCCGCCTGGTGTCGGCCATTCCGAGCCCAGGGGATGTCGTGTGGAACTGGGGTGTTACAGGTTATACTGGGCAGCTGTGGCTGCCCCTGGATCCCTGGAAGTGTCCAAGGCCAGGCTGGACAGGGCTTGGAGCACCCTGGGACAGTGGAAGGTGTCCCATGGCAGGGCTGGGATGGGATGGGATGAGATGAGCGGGTGTTTGCTGCCAGCACGGCGGCCCCAGAGTTGGCAGAGCGAGCCCAGCCTGTCACATGCAAATCCCCGGATAAGTTCCTGCCTGCAAACAGGAACCACTTTATGGAAAGCAGCAGAGCCCTTCCCAAACTGCCTCAGGAGCATCCCAGGTCCCCCGGGAATAGCTGGAGGGTCTGCCTTGCTCAGAGCTGGTTTGGGGCAGGCGCTGCTTTGGCTCTGCCAGCGGCGTTTCCCAGGTGATTCTCCTCCACTCTGGGGGCTTGTGGGAAAAGAAGGGGATGCTGGCCCCATCCTCGGCTTCTCAGGAGCAGGATGCTGTGGCTCTGGCATCAGCTCTGCCCCTTCCCATTCACGGGAACGGGGAGCAGGGGGTCCCCAGCGGGTGGCTTTGGGCACTGTCAGAAGGACACAGGCGTGCCCCAGCTGTCTGGGCCTGGGCGGATGCTAAAGGAGACATTAGAGGAAATTAATTACTTAAATGACTTACATTTTTTTGAGCCATGACTTCTGTGCCAGTCTCAGATTCCTCTGGGCTCACCGTGATTTTGAGTGCCATGTTGGCAGGAATTGGTGACATTATGGTGTTGGCAGCAAGTGCCACCCTGAGTCCTCAGTCTCTCCCTGGGGAAACCATGGTCCTCCCTTCCAGTTCTTGGACAGCCACCTAATTAGAATCCAGAGCAGATCCCACTAAAATCCATGCTCTTTTCTCTCCCCAGCTCAGCGTTGGACACACTCTATGAGCCATCCCAGCCTCAGCAGCCCAGAGTGCCCGGGTGCCGCTCCGTGATTTAGAGCAGGACTTTGTTACCAAACGTAAGTGCCCGAATCCTTTGCATTGTCAGTAAGAGCTGTTTGAGAGCAGGGATTTCCCCTGCTCAAAGAACTTTATTCCTTTGAAAACAACACACCTTTCCTTGCTGCTCCAGCTGGGTGACTGGTGGGGGAAGCTGAGTGCTCGCAGCTGCAGCAAAAACCTTGTTGGGGCAGGAACTTTTGCAGCTTTGGGTCCACAGCTTCAGGAGCTGCTCAAGCAGCTGCCAGCAGGGAAGAGCCACGGAGGAGGCCACGTTATGCTCATTAAGTTTCTGTACCACAGAGCCAAAAACCCACTGGCAGCACCACCAGCCACTGCTGGGACCTGCCTGTGCTTCCCAGAACATGGGATGAGGGCAGACAGTGGAGGGCTGGGGAAGCCTCTGCCGGGGCCTCACAGCCCTTTAAGGACCCTCTTAACACAATTAAGAATTGCTGGAGGGACAGATCCCTCTCCCCAAGGCCCTGAGCATTCCCCCTGCTTCTCCCCTGGCTTTGGAGGTGCCCCAAAGGAGCAGGGGAATCAGAGCAGGGACCCTCTGGGGCCGTGTGGCTCACGCGGGCGATCCCAGTCTCTCTCCCAAGCATTAGTCAGGCATTAAAGCAGTGCGAGAGCCTCCCCTGTCCCAGCCTCTGCTTGGGTTTTACTCTCAGCTTCTGACATAACCAGGTCACTCTTTCCACACTTCCCCTGCCTCCCTGAGAGCCGATGACTGATGGGGATGGACGTGACTCACCGCCTTTCCTAATGAGCGACTTTCCTCTGTTTATGTGCTTTGGCGGGGCCTTTCCTACACCTAAAAAAGGAGAAGGGTGGCACTGGGGAGAGGGCAGCGTGCTGGAAATTGCTGGCATCTGCTGTTCCTCACCATCCCTTTGAACTCTGGCCAGCTGTGAAGCTGTTGTGTTCGAGCATGGAAGAGGTGTAGCTCATTTTCCACGTGCTGACTGGGGTGAGATGCTGTCCAGGCCCACAGGTAAACCCTTGGCGAGTAATTGGAGATAATTAGGCTGGAAGATTTTTTTTTTTTTGTTATTATCTGTCCAGGCAGTGCCTGGGGGACAGTGGTAATGAGCACTGTGAAACCAGCCCCACATTCCCCACGGAGCTCTGCCAGGCCACAGCAGGGCGAGCTGGGGTTTCCTGTTCCCTCACACAGCCACGGGTCAGGGACAGCTCCCCGCTCACGTGGCCTCACTTGTGTTTTGCAGTGACTAAGCAGTGGGAGCTCTCACTGTCCTGCCACCAGCAGCCCAGACAATCCCTCCCTTGGCTGAAGATCCCGTTGTCTCTCTTCCCATAATGGAAGCGTGAGTGCCAAGATCCTCCATGACCTCCAGAAGCCACAACTCCCTGCCGAGAACTCTGATGGCTCCACGAATGCTCTCCGAAGGTGCCCTGGGGGGCATCGCCCAGATCACCCCCTCGCTGTACCTGAGCCGGGGCAGCGTCGCCTCCAACCGGCACCTGCTGCTGTCCCGGGGCATCACCTGCATCATCAACGCCACCATCGAGATCCCCAACTTCAACTGGCCCCAGTTTGAGTACGTGAAAGTGCCTTTGGCTGACATGCCCACCGCCCCCATCTCCCTGTACTTCGACAGCGTGGCCGACAAGATCCACAGCGTGGCGCGGAAGCACGGGGCCGCCCTGGTGCACTGCGCTGCCGGTGTCAGCAGGTCGGCCACGCTCTGCATCGCCTTCCTCATGAAGTACCACAAGGTCTCCCTCGTCGAGGCCTACAACTGGGTCAAGTCGCGGCGCCCCGTGATCCGGCCCAACGTGGGCTTCTGGAGGCAGCTGATAGACTACGAGAGGAAGCTCTTTGGGAAGACCACGGTTAAAATGGTACAGACACCCTATGGCATCATCCCAGACATTTACGAGAGAGAGAGGAGACCCCTGATGCCTTACTGGGGAATTTAATGGGACTGCAGACGGGAAGCACAACAGAAGGGACGCGCCGTTCCGAGTCGACCAGACTGGAGACATTCCCTTCTCCTTCTACAGCCAACTTTGGTTCTTTACCATACAGCAGAACCTCAAGTCTCACCTCACTAACCTGCAAGGCCAACGATTCCCTTCAAAGCATTTTTCTCTATGGGGATTTCCCATCTGCATCTCTGATTTAGCAAAACCAGGTCTCATTATAAATTTATTCCTTTCATAAAGCCTCTTTTTTCTTTTTCTAGTCAGTTTATTAGGATCCTCCGAGGAAAGGCCTAAGAGGCATTGGGCAGAATTGATGACCCAAGTGCGCTTCGTGACGCGGTAGCAGCCTGGATATTTTGTTATAGCTTGTTTGCTTCCTTGCAAAACCCTGTAGTGGCTCAGGAGCAGCACTAGCGAGGCCCTGCTCCACGGCAGCAGGTTTTCCAAGCACCAGGGAGGCAGGAATACAGGGGCTGTGGTGCTAGTGCTGGTGTTTTCTTTAACATCCGTAGTGACTCTCAGTATATAGTGTTTTGAGATCTTTAGTCAGCTCTTAATCGTATTCAAAGTTAGGAAAAAAAAAAGGGAAAAAAAAACCCAGGAAAAAAAGAGTGAATCAGTCCTTGTCGGCCACAAGTCAAATAAAATTCGAGTAATTCAAATCAAATAAATACAAGATCCTTTTTCACTCATTCCATGCCAGGGCAATACTCCTGGAATACACTTCAACTACTGGAAAACGCTGGTGCGTTCTGTGGGTGGAAAGTTGACAGATCTTGTCCAGATGTGGCTCAAGACAGAAGCGAGAGGGTTGAAGCCGCCGGGCAGCCAAAGAGACGCTCAGGAATCCGTGCGTGGCCCCCTGCCCGGGGCTGGGCTCTGTGTGTGCCAACATTCCAGCAGCCAGCGGGTGAATCCGCGCCATTCCTCAGCTGCGAGGCCGGTGGTGACCTGCCTTAGCCCATTGCTGCCTCCCTCCATTCCGTCCTCAAGGTTATGCTGCATTCCAGGATTGCTCCGCTCTGTCCCCTCCGCACGGGTGGGTGACAGAGGCCCGGCCTCGCTCCGAGGGTGCCGGGAGCGATTCCAGCCCCGGCTCTTCCCTGGGAGAAGCCTTCCCGTGGCTCCTGGCCAGAGGCAGGGCCTGGGTCCCTGGAGTGTGACTGGAGCCCGGGAGAGCCCCGCTCCTGCCGTTGCCTCTGGAGGAGGAGCAGGCAGATTGCTGCGATCGCTGTCTGATTTCAATGAGATTCTATACTTGTAAAAAAAAAAAAATCAATAAAGATTAAACCAGAACACGTGTTGGTTTCCTGTTCCAAACGGTGCTAATGGAGCTCCAGCAGCAGCCCAAGGCCCAGCAGTGCCTTTAAACAACTCTGGCTGAAGGAAGTTTTCTCGTGCTTTTCCAGATGAGTTTTGCCCCACTGAAATAAAAGGTGACGTTTGCCATCAGCTGCTCCCAGCTCAGGTTCCATGGCTGCATCCCAGTTCCAGTGGCAGGCAGACACAGGAGACTCATCTCCCTAATTTATCTGGAGTTAAACTTGAGCCAGGGAAATGGTAAGTGAGGAGCTAGGGAGTGAAAATCAAGATTCATCATTGGTCTGGAGACGCTCCAACACATGACATTTTAAAGGGGAAAAAAAATGCTAAAAACTGAAATCTGCTCACAAAATTAAACTTCACCTAAAAATGGGCAAAGTAGGATTTAACAGCATTTTTGGTATAAAAAATGGAAGGTTAAAAATTCTCCACTTTGAATTATTCCATAGACTTTATACACACAGTGGCCAAGGACTGAGGGGAGGGGGAGATGCTGATGTTCAGCCAAGAAGGCACCAAAGGCTGACTTTAAACACAGGGGAAAGTTAGACCCATAAAAAGTGAAATTGCCTAATAAAACACATGAGGAACCAAAGACTGCACCTGAAATCCCCATTCAAGATTGTATTACAGTGTTAGTGCTTGTGGGAATTTCATTGCAAAAGCTCCTCTTGTATTCGCTACAGCAAAAAAATTTTACATGAGTGTTTTCCCCCTCAAAATCCAGTTTTTTCTCCACTCTCAAATCTATAGAAACCAAAGAAGAGAGAGCCCTGGTTTAGCTTGGATTGCTGTGAGCACACCCACCGGCTTTGAGGGGAATATCCCTTCTCCTGCTCCCCACGGGCTTTTCCAAATGGTATCTTAATTCTCTGAGAAGTATTTTATATCTTTCGGTATTTAGTGAGACACCTTCCCCATCCCAGCCACAAAGCAGGTTTCACTTACATTATGATATAAATATTTCAGCTTCCCAGGCTGGTCAGATATGAAACTTTTTATTGAACACCAGGTTTGAATCTCAACACAGGATTTATAAATCATTGCAGGAATTAAGGGAGTAAACAAGGTTCTAAAGTCAATTAATAACACTTATTCTCATAGGATTTAAAATATCAGCAGCAACTCCAGCACAGCACAAACCAAAACAGCTCCAACTAATAATCACAAAACCATTTCTGGAAGAAAAATAACATTTGCCCAGAGGGCAGGAGAAGAATCACAATAGAAAGAGAAGTTTTCTGATCACTCTTCTTCATAAAATTATGACATTCCTATTTTAACACTGAGAACTGGAATTAAATACAGGTCCGGAATTAAATACAGGTCCAGAATTAAAAACAAATCCAAAGCAGCAGTTTGTACAATAGCAGCTTTTATTGGAAAGACAGGTTTTGTTTCAAGTTTGTGATTCCCAATGTAGCTGACAGGACCTGGAGCACTCCGTGGGTTTCCATCAGCTCCTGCTCAAGCTGGGGCTGAGCTTCACCCTCACTCCCAGACCCTGCACGGATTCCAGGGAAGGAGCTGCTCCAACCAAACCCACTGAGAAGCTGCTGCCAGGGAGGAAAAGTCCTTGGAATGAACTGTCAGTGCAGGAGGTGACAATTGCCAGGGCACAGGTGACCTCCGAGGGGCTGCAGGGACTCGCAGCCAAGCACGGAGAGGGAGGGGAAGGGAAGAGGCTGGAGCAGCCCCCAGAGCCAGGGAAAAGCTGCCACCCACGGCCACGGCACGGAAGCACCAGGAACACAACGGGGTGAAGCCATAAATACATTAAATAACCGAGCAAACAATTCTTTACAACTCCAAATATACACAAAGAGACAGAACCCCCACTCTCCACAGGTCACGCCAAGGCAGCCCCACATAGATTAAAGAAAATAAATAAAATCTTATTTTTCTTTTCCAGTGAGAGAATCCATGCAGGAAAAGGAGTTCCAGGTCTGAAACTGGACACAAGCAAAGGGAAGGCAGCGTGGCCGGGGGCCTGTAGCAGAGGCAGCAGGGGAAGGTGGGCTGTGACAATCCTGTCACCTTGGATACAGCTTGGAAGGACACTGGGCTTTGGCTGGCAACAACATCTGAGAGGATGCTGAACGCTCCAGTGAGTCATTGGAATGACTGGGATCTGTGAGCTGATCCCTCCTTGTGCAATGCCTTTATCCAGGGGATCTCCAGGCAATGTTCCCTGTGTTCCCATGGCAGAACACTTCCTGCTCCCCACAAATTCAGGGATGGTGCCTGCTGCTCTGCCTTCTGTGGGAGCACGAAGAGCAGCAGCGTCACCCTCCAGTGAGCTCCGCTGCAATTGGAATTGTAAATGTCCCTTCCTTACTTTTATGGGCCAAAAGACACGTTGGGTGCAGCTCAGAGAGGGGCTGACCTGGTAAGAGGCACAGGAAAACCAGCACTGGAAGATGCTGCTGTGACAGCACAGCTGGTGCTTTAAATTTCACACTGTGGCCTCTTAGTTGTGGCATTTTCTTTTAAATAGGGGAAAAAAATTCCTCTCTAGCAAAGTGTTGGGGAGCTGTGGTGGAAACCCAGGCTGACAGTAAACTCCCTTTTCCCAATACAGCATTCCTTCAGCACCAGCCTCTCCCAGACACTGGAGAATACCTGTCAGGGCTCCCTGTCCCCAAACTCCTGTGGAACACTGCTGAGGGGCACAGCAGCCCCTGACTGTGCTGGAAAATAAGGGCTGTGGGCACAAGCTGTGGTGCTGGAGCTCTTTCCCACCTAATAAAAGAAAGGGAGAGAATCAATGAGTGGCTTCCCTGGTTTTTTGATAATTCCTGGGCAGGATGTGGGAAGCACAGCACGGGAAATCTGCCTCTGGATCAGCCAGAGCTGGAGGCACACGGTGCTTTATTTCATGAATGAGCTAATTTGAGGCAGCAAGGAGATTTATTGTAATTGGTGTAAGGAAGGAGCCAGACACCTCTGAGCCAAGATTCTTTCATTTGGGCTAATTAATAGTTTTGTATAACTAAGCCTGTTTGTTTTTTAAATACAAAGCATCGTTTTCCTCATTGTAATTTCTGTTTCAGCAAATAACCACAGGTCAGTGTCAGGTACTCGTAAAGGGGGCAGGATTAACTTGGAGAAGCTGTTGAGATCTCTGGAGGAAAGGGACAGATGTGAGTGACTAAGCCAAAGAATTAAGGAGAAAGTTGTACCCCATGGATTTACACCCCACTTCATTCCCTGCAGACCTAGACAGGATCATGGGATGTCTCTTGTAACACCACGAAGCTCCCACAGGTTTAAAATCCTGTAACCAGCACTCCATTGACTGCACTGTCCTCTGGATATTGGATCTGAAGGAGGAACCAGGTACTTCAGATGAACAGGTGACCTTTAGTGAGAGGCTGTTACACGAAGCTGTCCAGAGAGGCACCTCCAAAAGCCACCAACCAGCAGGGACACGATGCCTGCTTCAAACACCAGCTTGCTGAGACCACCAAATTCCAGGGTGAAATCCCTTTGGGTGTTAAATCTCACTCCCTGCTGCAGGAGCCACCTCTGTGCTGCCAGCTCTGAGTCACAGGAACACGTTACTGCAGGTAGCACCAGACTGCACGAGTCACACACAGCCACCCCATCCCATCAGGAACAGCATCTCCACAGCCAAAAAAGGTAAAGTATCTGCACAGCAGCAGATGTGCTGCATCAGCAGAGTCCAGCTTCCAGCAGTGCTGCAGCCACGCAGCTCCCAAAAGGTCAGGAGAGACAAAATCATACCTGGAGCTCAGCACAAATCCAGGGAAGTTTATCTGTATTTACAACAAAGACCATGAGTTTTAAACTCCAGCTGCCTGCACTCCAGAATCCAGACAGCCCAGGGAAAATGACAAGAGTTTTCCAGTCCTCACCTCCCAGCACTAACCAGGTCTGCATCCAGCACAACTTCCAACACAGAGCAGTGGAAGCACAAACACCCAGCAGCTTCTCCTCCTGAGTCAATAACTCATTCTGCCTCGGATGCTGCTGTGACTCATGTGCTCTGATATCACAGCAGCAAATACTTAAAGAACATCAAGGCCCATGTCCCAAAAACGTTAAAGAAAAGATTTGCTTGCAAATACAGACTTCAAGTATTTAAGTGGTTGTTTCTATGCAAATCAGCCCAGCATTCCAGGTTCTCTGGGAAGCTCCATGCTGGCCTCTCCCAGGTTTATGCACATGGTTACCAGGCTGCTTTTACACAGGATAACATTTTCATCTTCAGAAAGACTGAAATGCCACTTTTTTTTTTGCCATACTACATATTTTCTGGTTATTTCTGAAACCTTGGCCATTACAAGTAAATTCTTCACCGTCTGTAACAGTGACTTTAATCTGTTGATTTTTTGGTCCAAAAATCAACCCCAAACATTTCAAACCCCGACCCCAGCTCCATCCTCTCCACCACAGCAGTTACCCCAAGTCCTGCATGGTCAGACCCAAAGCTCCACCTGCAGTGCAGCTGCTCTCAGAGCAGGTCTGGCAGGATGAGACCCGGAGGTTTGGGCTCCACGCAGTTGATCCAGAAGTTTGCACAGCTGGCGTGGTACTGGTGCCCTCCATATGCCAGCTTGAAGTTATCTGTCTCGGAATTAAAGGCCTGCAAGAAGAATTGAAACAAGTGTGACAGTCTGATCCACTCCAGGGTCTAAACCTACAGTGGAAAATGGCACAGGACCCTCCCCTGAGCACTCCACCCCATCAAATCTATTTGATTTTAATTGCAGGTGGACAAAACCTTCAGCCATCACACCTGAGCCAACCTGACCTGACCCCTGGCAGCCAACTCACCTTGTTTCCTGCATCTTCAGTTGTGTTCCATCTCCCTGCTGAGGGGAAAGCCTGTCCTGCTTGCCAGCAGACAGCTCCTGCATTTATTTCCCTGGCTCCAGCCTGGCTGTGGCTTAGGCAGGTGCAATTCTTGCTATTAGTGTTATTTCAGGTTGAATTTGATCTACTTCCTCCTGTTAATTGAAGCTGCTTTACAATAGGAGCCTCTGAGCGTGTGAAGCCATGAACAGGCTGAAACCACCTCGGTGTTTGTTGCTAGGAGATAATTTCCAATGCCTCACAGCTCCCTATTTAAAAAAATATCCCAGCCCTGCTCTCCACACCCTGGATTTCCTGCAGAGATTTCTAAAAATGCCACTGCCTGCTACACAAAGCCAAAAGTCAATATTTCTAGCACAAAGCCCCTGAAATCCCCCCTCTCCTGCCACAGACACACAGGCAGCACAGATTCAGGAACTCGGGGATTTTCTGTCACACAACAGAAGGAGCACAAAACCAGAGAGCTGGGCACAAGGCACAGGCATGCAGACAGACAAGGGGAGGCTCTGGAGCATGTTAGTTGATCAGATCAGGAGTTAAGGGCCACAAAACATGACTGGAGAAGAGGATTAATGATTGGTACAATTGAGAATGACAGCTGAGAGCCCATTAGCAGCTCAGCCTTCCACACTCAAGAAGAATGAGTCTAGAAAGAATGTTTTTTACAGGTTCATACTTTTTTGGGAAGTTCTTCCACAGGTTTCTCTTCTTTCTGAAATAACGTTGAAACCAAAAAGTCAGGAAAAGTGCCTCTATTTTTAACTGGTTGGCACAGCTCTGCACATGTCCTGGGAGTCCCTCCCAGCTCTGCTAATGGCAACAGTCCCCTCTGGCGAGCCATTTCATGGAGAAAAGTCATTAAAAGATTTTTATTTGTTAAAAAAATAGGTATACTTTAAAAAATCTCGGTATCCCAGTTTCTTGCCCATTATGAACAATTAAACTGAACCCTTTCTCCACAGCTGTGTCACACCACAGCCCAAGGAACACTGGATATTTGATCACAGGATTTTGTTGAGACCCATCTACAGGTCAGAGTTTACAAATTATAACCATGAACATTTTTTTTCAATCCCTGGAAGTGTCCAAGGCCAGGCTGGACACCCTGGGACAGTGCAAGGTGTCCCTGCCCATGGCAAGGGGTGGCACTGGGTGAGCTCTAAGGTCCCTTCCCAAACCCAAACCAGTCTGAGATCCTTTATGAAAGTCCAAACTGTAAATTCCAAAGGAGTTTAACCAGCACACTCACTTTGCTCCTGGAATCCACATTTAGCAGACACACTCCACAGGCAAGATCCTGGGCATTTTTAATCCCTGGGCGCAGCATACAAGAAGAGAAATCCAGGGAGTTTTCATCTGGCTAAAGAAAGGAGACAGTTAACGTTTAGGCATTTTCAGTACCTGAGAAAGTTTCAGACATCAGGATAAAAATTACTGAGCACTGAGAGCCAGCGTGTCACACAGGCATGGCAGGGTGACATCCATCAGAGCTGCTGGGATGGATCTGCCATCCCCAACAGCACTAATTTATAACACTCAAAGTCTTAGAAAAGGCCTCAACTACAAAAGGAGGAATTCTTGAGTTGCACATTCCCACATCCAAAGGGGAAGGAGCACTGGGAACTGGAGGAAGGCAAACAGAGGCTCTGCAGGTGTTTGTGCAGCTGTGGGGAGGGAGCTCTCCCAGCCTGCCCTGGAGAGGTGGCTGCAGCAGGATTCATTGTCCTGGACTCCCTGATATTGCCTCAGCAAAAAAGGGGTAGCTGGTATTTTCTTTTGGGGTTTTTCTGAACCTACAGTATGGCAGAGCAGTACAAAATGGGATATTAAGGTTAAGCAAACCATGGAATTCAGGCCACCAGCCATACACAAGCTCAGGTTAAAGACAGGCAAAGGGTGGGAGAATAAACCTGTAAATAATAAATTAATGTGATCACTTTTCCAGCACTTAACCTCACATTTCAGCCACGGGATAAATGATCAATTAAAACATTGCATAAGGGGGATATAAAACCGTTCGAATTTTGCATGAAAACAGCAATGCAAATAAAAGCAATGACCAGAAATGCAAGAAGCTTAAAAAAGGGTGTGATCCCAGGCCATGTGTGTCTTAATCCACACCCTGGGCATGCTGCTCACGCTGCCCTGCTGAATGGCTGGAGAATAATTGGAATCCTGAAAAAAAACACACCCTTTAATCTCTAAGTAGATCAATCAAATTAATAAAGGCACTCTAATATTTGTTTACCAAATGCATGAGTGAAGCAAATGAGAAGGTCATCCTGCAATTTGCTGTGAAAAACCACAAGGCTGTGCATAAAATTACCTTGTAACAAAATCCTTTAAAAGATAAAATTAACCTTTCCAAGCACATGCCTGGGAGCTGGAATACTTCTCTGCAGTTAATTGGCACTTCTGCATCATTTAGGATCCGTGACTGTGACACCAAAGGTGTGGGTTCCACCCCTTCCAGTGAATCCCGTGGGGAAGAGAAGCAAGAAAAGGGGTGATTTGGAGAATTATAGGAGTCATAAGTCCCTGGTTTTTAATAAGTTCAGCTGGACTGTGTGTGCATGTGAGAAGTCACTGTTTGCAGCTCCTAATGGGCTTAAAATTTAGCTGGAGCTACGAGCCAGGAGCTGCTGTGGCTCGGAGAACACGTGGCCAAGCTTTGGACCTTCAGGTAATCCCTGTAATCTTCCAAGGAAAAGCACTTTAGGAGCTGTATTTTAATCCACCTGTTTAAATTAGGAAAAGATCCTGATAGCTCTTGGGATTGTTGCTATCAACAATGCCAGAGGTCAAACAGGTGAATCCAGCTCTATCAGCTTCCTCTGCCAAGCAGTAAAATACTGAGGATATGGATTCCCCTGGCATGTCAGGCTCTGTGCACCACAGGACATCACCAAAATACCTGGGGAGGTTTAAAAGGTGCAAAGGTGTGTAAAAAAAGGTGTGTAAACATCCTGAGCTCATTTATAACACCTGCCTTGCAGGGGATGCCAGCGAGCTGGAAATGGGTATTTCTAGCAGAAACCAAGTATTCCAGGCCTTACTTATAAATGAGTTGTTTATTGGGAAGGAAAAAACCTTTTGTGGCCACAGCTGCAGTGCGAGGAGGAAGCCACAAATTAAAATGCTCAGTGGAAAGCTCCCCATGGTAATGATCTGCTCAGTGATGCTTGGTGTGGTGTGCTGATCCTGAGAGATGAAGGCTCCTTGGATAAGCACTGAGTTAAAGGGATCCACTGTGTAAGTCACTATAAAGCACACACAGATGGGTGGTTCCCTAAAAATATGAGTTTTCCCATGGCTAAAGGAAGTCATTTTGGACATTGTATCTCCTGCAATACAAATATACAAACCCCATGAGGTATTTAGTGGCAGGGTGATTTTCCTGCCATCTGTTTGTGTCTATCCTGCACCTCTGTGTGCTCCCCTTTCCCCCAGCTCCTCTGCAGACCCTTCCCATGGGATGCTCCTGCTCTAAAGGGCCACCCCTCAGACCAACCCTGCCTGTACCCCTCACCCAGCTATGTCCAAGGCTCTCCAGCTCCCACCAGGCTCTCTGGGAGCAGTGCAGCTTTTCCTGGCAGTCCAGAGCACTAAAAGCTGTTTAGTCTGTGGCAGGAACCAAAACAAACTCGGGCATTTCCAAACGCAGAGAGAAGGGAGAACAGTTCAGTTGTTCCTGTGTTGCTGCACTCTGTGGTTTGGAATTGTGAGCATTAAAACCAACTGCAGGGATATTGAAAAACAAGACCTGTCCATGTCATTCTGGCTTTGTAAAATGGCTTATTTGGATTTTATTAAATTTGCCTTACTGGAGATGTCCACAGACACCCAGGATATCACCTAAACCATTAAGGTACTAAGACACCACTGTGTTTGTGCATAAATAACAGTTTTCTTAGAGGGTTTTAAACTGGATTTCACAAATAAGTTCATTTCCATTTTCCAAGAGAAGAAACACAAACTGTCAAGTCAGGACACTCTGCAAAGTCTCTTTAAACATAATTATGACATTTGTTTTAGTAACCAGGCAGCTTCTTTGGGTCTTACCGTTAAAGCAGCCAAGGACATGAAGCTGATCAGGTTGTTCCACACTTTATCAATATCCTTCAGCAGCTGCTGGAGCTTCTCACTGCAAACAGCAGTTGCTTTGATGCCCAGCTCCACCCTCTTTGTTACTCTGTAGACTTCAACAACCCCTGTGGATGTAAAACAGGGGAGGATTGCAGAGAATTCACTGGATCCTGAGCCTTGAACTCAGAAATGGCAAAACCAGACGTGGCACAGGAGGGGTGGCCATGGAGGGTTAGTTCAAAGCTGGAGTTACATTTGTTTGGCAGAAGAGTTTTTCATTATTTAGGTGCAGGCAAAGATTAAGATAAAAAGTAATGCCATTTGGAGAGGAGTGATTCTATATTCCTGTTTTTTTGGAGAAGAACTCTCAGTGTAAAACACGTGGAAAATTAAAACATACCCAGTAAATATTCCATGCCTTGAGCAGACTGGATAACTTCAGTGCAAACAGATGAACTGCTTATTCCATTTAAGGTGTCGTTTGCTTTCTTTATGACCTGGTGGAAATGAATTTCATAAAATGATGGGGTTTCTATCTTTAAATAATCATTACAAACAAGATTGCCCCCAGCAGAAACTGTGATTCATAAAAGGAGGCAAATTAAACAAGAAATGATTGCCACACTCCATGCCATGTTTTTATATACTCCTCCTTAAGTAGATCAGGGGCAAGTACGAACATTTAAAACCTTAATGTATTCCCCCCAATATTCTCATTACCAAAATAAGAGTTTTAAGAGCATGCATGCCTTGCTATCTAGCTTACTAAGAGCATTCACAGTTTGGGCTCTCTAATACTCCAGTGCAAAGAAGAAATGTTAAGGAGCACTGATGTGGCTGTGAAATCTCTGACAGCAGCACATGAATGGTCCCTGGGCACAGCACATCAACAATTCTGTTCCTCAGGAAGCCCCGAGGAGCCAGACCCTGGTACCAGTGCCCTGAAGAGCACAATACTGGGCACCCAAACACGGGACCATCCCACTAACCAGAGAGCTGGAATATTTAGGGGAAAAGCCAAACTAATCCCCAGTGACAGGGAGATTAGTGTAGGGTGCTTAGCTGAGGAGGTGGCAGCTTTTGGTTTAAAAACTGTAATTCCCAGGGCTGATTCCCACACTTTCTCTGCCTGTTGGTCTCAAACTGAGTGAGGTGGTTCCTGCAGGGAGGAGGGAAGGATTTGGAGGAGGAGGAGGTGCCACACTCACCTGCAGGGCACTCTCCAGGCACCTCTGCCACTCATAGGCGTATCTCTCACTCTCCTGGTGCAAAGGAAAGGACAGGCTCAGTCTTGTTCCTACCCACACTTCCCTCCCTTTCTCCTACACAACACACACGCAGCAGACAGGTACTTTAAAAGACTATTTGCAGATCAGCTGGGTGAACTTTTAACAGATCTGTTCCTAATTTCCCCCCCATTCTTTCAAGATTTTCTAAGCACCTGAACTCTAAAATTTGATTTCTGGGAGTGAGAATGAGTTTCCAAAGGAGAACGTATAGGAGTGGGTGAAAGGTTTCATTGCACACACCACCTCCTGACACATTTGTTACAGTCTGCTGTTCTAGCAGTGGGGATTAGCAGAATTTAATCTGACTCCTTTTCCCATCTCTTCTCAGGATGAGCAGGAGAAATAACTACGAGGCAGCCAAAAAGTGATGCCATTTCCCAAAGCAAACGGTCTCGGTGCCAAAGCTGGGATTAGATTTAAACTGTAACTAATTTCCAGTCATAAGCTTAGGCTGCAAGGTCAAGTGATTCTGTGTTTCAGACAACAGCCTTTTCCCACTTCTCTTTAGAGGCGTGAGAGAAGAAACTCCCAGGTTCCACTCACAACATCCAACTGCACCGGGACACCATCTCACAGTCACACCCATATTCAAATAGGTAAAGCCCCAAAAAGCTGGATACAGAACTCCCTTGATGTCAGTGCCAGCTCAGCTGTGCTGCAGACAGTTCCTTACCTCCACCTCCCCAGTCAGGTCCTTGTACTTGTCCCTGATCACGGGCAGCGCTGGCTTCTCGCTCAGAGTGTTCGAGCGGTCCCTGAACGGCTGCTCCAGAGCTGGCAGAGGTGAGGAGCGACTGATTTCTCTGTCCCCCAGGCTCAGGCTCCTCTTATGAGACCCTAAAAAGTCAAGTTATAGAAAGTTACTCCTTTACTCTAAAGACCTAGGCTATTTAAAATGAATGAAGTGGCAGCAAGGGTTGTCCCGTTCCTCCAGAAGAACAAATATTTCTCTTTACTCAGTGACTGCTGCAGATTTCCCCAGTCCCTCAATCCTTACAGGTTTTTGGCACAACAAATATTTTCCTTGTAGAAAAAGACCTGCTCCAAATGCCACAGAAATCAATGAGAAGATTCAGGTCATTTCCAGCAGCCTTTAGAACAATCCCCATTAGCTAATTTATAATTCAATTAGGAAAATCAGCCTTTGATAAGCACATGCATCGTGAAGTTCCTCCACCGTGGGCAGGCTTACCTTGCACAGACAGGTCAAAGGTAGCCAGCTCACTCTTGATCATCTCCTCACTGGATTTCACTTTGCCTTGGGAAGTTGCCACCAAGAAGTCGAACTTGCTGATTTTTGGTTTTTCGCTTTGGAACTCTCCGAAGTCATCTGCGGCCTCTCTCCGCAGCTCAGAGGAGACTCCAGCAAGGAAATCAGCACCCAGGGCTGTGTCAGCTGCTGCTGCTGCTGCTGCATCCTGAGCTTCCGAGGGAGGTCTGGCGAAATCCCCGAAATCTCCGATGTCGTCGTCGCTCGGAGCGCTGGAGACCGGCCCGGAGTCTTTAAAGTTTGCAAAGGCTGCGAAGGAAACATCCTGCAAAGCATCCTCGCTGGAAAAGGTTGTCACTTTGGAAACTGTTGTCATGGTGATGTTTTCTGAGCTGCCAAACAAGGTCTCCTTCTTCTGGAGCACAGAGGTGGCCGCGGAGGAGCCGCTCCCCGAGGGTTGGGTGAAGCAGGAGAGCTTCTTGCCCTGCTGGACGTCGTCCCTGTCGGAGCCGGACCAGTCGTAGCTCGCCAGGCTGCTGACTGCAGAGCCACTGTGACAGCTTCCAAACGGGCCACCCTTTAAGTCATCCACATCTGAAACAAACCCCCACAATTAGGAGCTGAAGTTCAAACTTTAAACTCTCTACGCCGCCTAAGAACAACTTGCTGAGAGTCTGGAGGAACTGCAAGAACGAACACAAGTGAATTCTTGTCTCACTGAGGCTTGAATTGGAGTTTGCACAAAAATAATCTGGAAAATACCTGAGCATTTAATACAAAAATTTCTCTGTTCAATGAATGGAAGCCTTGACCTTTGAATGCCGTCTTACATTTTAAGCTGAAAGTCACCATACCACTATGGTAGTGAAGAAACACTAAAAAAAAAATCAGTTTCTGGCCAGTCCAGGCTGCACAGATCACCAGTTGAGTTTTCTGGCTGCAGAATCTACAATCAAAATATAAATGTTACAACTCAAACACCTTTAATGCGTTATTTCATCTTATCAAATCCAACCACACAGAAGACTGGGCCGACTTTTCCATTCCTCTGATAAAGTATTAATACACTTTAATTTTATATTCATGCTTTGATACAAATAACGTATAAAAATGTGCTGCAAGAATCTAAAAAAGCCTAGAAATCCTGTGTGAGCTTATCAGGGCTCCTGCAGCGCCGCACGGCCGACTCGTCAAACTTCCAGGTGCCAGCACTGACAGGGATCATGTTTTAACCGAATAAATAGTTTGTAAAAGCTAAGTCTAGAGAAAATCCAATTATTTTGCAGAAAGCTCCAAACATTGATACCCACCTGGCGATTACATGGCCCAATAGGTTCTTCTCCCTGCCAGGGGCAGGTGTGAGATGGGAACCTGCAGTGCCCGGGGGCTCTGGCTGCTCCCACCCAACTGATCCTTCACCTCCAGACTGAGCCTGATCCCCAGCGAAGGCACACGGAGCCAGGGGCTGGGCAGTTTTCATTAGAGCATGAACCCCCCCTCCCCAACAAAGCAGCCCTGCTATCCTACATTTGGCATTTGTTTTCCAGCAGGGGCAATTGTCAGTTTGGATTAGAGACTCGGCCGCCGCGCAGCGCCCGGGGTCCGGCGGCTCCAGGGACAGCAAAGCCAGACCACAAAATGTTTTCCCTGAGCCTCGCTGGGGCTGAGATCCTGGTGCTGAACACCATGGGCTGAGCGGGCTGGCACAGTGGGGTTTGACACAGCCACGGTGGGAACAAGCTGACTTCCCAGCTGTCCTCTTTATTTGATCCAGCCACACCAACCCGAGGATTAAACCATCCTAACAAACCATTTCTGACTCGGTTTATTCACCTCGCTGCAAGGGGAGAGCAGGCCTGGCTCCAGGCTGCTTCCCAGGCATGACCCACATACATGGCTAATGAAAAACCTAACAAACACACAACACAGTGACGGAGTGTAATGGCCACTGCCAGGGGTCAGCGAGGCACAGCGTGTGTCATCCATCAGCTCCTCCCCGGGGCCTTCCTGCAGCTGCCACTTTGCCCACGACAGCATCCCACATCCAGGCCTGAGCCCCCTGCACACAGACAAGATTTGCAAGTGCCACTCGAATTCGGAATGTGCAGAGCAGCAGTTTGCAGAGGGTAAACACAGAGAGATGAAATCACCTGCTCCCGGCTCAGAAAGAAGGCTCTGAGGTGAAAGGAGCCGCCCGGAGAGGGCTCGGTGATTTATCACCACAGAACACACCTCGTGCTCTCAAGCTTTTGTTTAAAGATGGGAAATGAAAGCTTTGCATGAAAGAGAGAGCCAGAACCACCTCCAACACGTGAGCCAGCTGTAATTAATCCTGGGATCCTGGAAATACCACCAGGTACCCAGCAACCTCTGTTTTCCCTTCACTTTGTGTTGACTCCAAAACCCAGATTTGAGCCTCGCCATTGTTCTCTGTTCTCCTGGGAGGGAAAGGGAAGAGTGATGATCCCTCTCTGAGGATCTGCACACTCACACTCTGTTGGGAATCATTCCTTTGGTAACTGCTAAGATTTTGAGCTGCAAACACATCCTAAAGGACCAGCTCAGGCTGATCCAATCCTGGCTCGGGATCAGCTGCAGGCTCTGGGGGAATCCTGAACTCACCTGCAATCAATATGGCAGGGCAGGGGAGGCAGAACTATAGTTTAATTATTCACAAACTAAGATTCAAGAGTCTCTGTGTGTGAATTCAGGCAGACAGGAAACCTCTGCAGAGGTGCAAGGGCTGAGGTGAAAGGTAACGGTTCGATTCTGTACATTTGATTTTTTTTGATAATTCCAGAAGGATCACTCCAGTGAATAAACTTTTTCCTAGGAATATTGTATTACAGGAGAAACACTGCGTTCAGAGTCAGTGTTTACAGCTCAAGCAGTCCTAAAACAATTTAGTGAGAAGTATGAAAAATAAGAATGTGGAACCCAAAGTCCAAGCTGCCTGATCATCACCTGGGACCAGCTGCACCTGCACGAGCCAGCCAAGGCAAAGCACTGGCTGCCAAGTTAATATACAGTTAAAATAATACAGTTAAAATACTGTTTCCCAGTGTTGTCTCCAGAAAAATCTGCCACCCCTGATTTGAGCCAACTATAATAATTTATTCCAACTACCAAGGATTAAGTTATGGCTGGAGGCAAATTACAAGCTGGAGCCTTCAATGTCAACAGTTTAATCATTTAAAGAAAACCCTTGACAGCATTAGTGACTGTCTAAAGAAAACTGAAAAAGACAATTCAGGGACATTGGAATAAATTTAGGGATTTTAGCCAGCACAGGAGGCTTTCAGGTTTTTGTATTTCAGTGGATATTGAATTCTGATGAATAAATATAACTCTGGTGTCACGTTTTGGTTGTTAGGGTGACACAGGTGGTGGCTGTGGAGCTCTGTTCCCAGCAAAACAGCATCAGTGCTGTTACCCTGGGAACATCCCCTGCAGCCTGAGCAGGAATCCAGAGCCTGGATGGGGACAGGCAGCACCTGCTCACTGCTGCCAGTGGGTTTCCACCTGATAGAAGGAGATGAGACTGGAAGAATACAGAGTTTCATGCACTGCTGCTATCAGTGTCATGCCCCCCAGCAACCAGAAAAATCCAAAGCCCATTTCTCAGCTGGGGAAGCCTGGAACAGTTAACAATAAAGGAATTACTCCCATTTGCTTTCCCTAAAGAATGGCCGTAGCTAAGATGGAAACCACCAAGAATGCTGACTGTAAGATAAATAACAATGAAGGAAATAGAGAGAGAAAAGCCTCCAAACCTTGTGGAATTACAGGATTTGCTAATTGTTTTGAAATGATCATGATAAACAACGTTTCACGGCAAAATAAAGCCCCTGAGCTGACACTGGGAGCTCAGTCCCACGGAGGCCCTTGGGAAGGCCATGGCAAACACATCCACACCCTCCCTGTCAGAGGCCTTCCCAGGATAAACCAGGCTGGATAAGCTCTGCTGTGTACAGAATTAACCCAAATGAGGGCAAGGGAGTGAATCTGACTGTCAAGTCTGGACAAAAAATGTAATAAATACAGTCATGAACGTTCCTCTCCCTCCTCCAGGAAGGACTGGCTGAACAAACACAAACAGCACGAGCCCTGCAGAATTAGGTCTCAGCTTTATGTTCAAAGCTTTGGTTTAAAAACCTTTAGGGCTGGGCACGACCAACTGATCCTTCCAGATTCAAGGAGGGGTGCTGTGGTTTTCTCCCTTTTTCTTTTTTTTCCTTTTAAAGTCTCTCCAGCTCCGTGTAAAGAAGAAAAGCCACATTCTGCTTCCTGGGCTGCTTTTTGCTCTTGTGGCAACTCCAAAACCCCACAACATTTTAACTATTCCACATCTCAATTATTTTTAGCTTTTTACCTTGTCTGCTAATTTGATGCTAATCCCAAGCTGTCAGTGGCTCAGGATTTGGAGGAATTTGAAGTGACATAATTGCGTGCCACAAATTTGCAGCTGTCATTCATGTTTGAAAGTTTCAGTATTCAGAAGGCAGAACTTCCCAAATGGAAAATTTACATTGAGGCTCTGGTTAACTCACACTGGATTAGCTAAATAAATATCAGAATATTATTTAGTGGGCTTCTACTCATAAAAGTCTAGACAGCAACACAGTTTTTCAGTTCCAACTCACAGAAACAACCCTGCCACCACACATTTCCTCCACTCCATCCCTCTCAGACACAAATCTTTGGAAAAATGTTATTTAGGCTGATATGTAAAGATTCAGAAGGTCACAGGGAGCGAGGTCAAAGCGTTAGAAGAGGAGAAAGCAGCTCACCCACACCCTGCTGTGCTAGAGAAAAGCACCCGCCAGCTTAAGGGGATACCAGAACCTTAAACTCTGCATTTTTGAGGAAAAAGAGATACATTGCTGGTTTGCAACAAATCACACACATCCCCACGTTTTCAAAATATGCCAAGATAATATTTATTAACACAGCAGGACTTACAGATCACAAAAGATAGTGATACAGAGGAGCTCGGAAGGGCGGTATCAGAGTAAAGCATGCAGGTCAATACTTGCAGAAGAGAGATATCAAAGCAGATCTGAAAAGGCACATTCACACAGGAAATGTTTTAGTCGAAATCAGACATTAGAAAAAGCAGCAAGAAAACCTGAAGTCGATTAAAATATACAGAGATCTCCAGTAATGCCAAAGAAAAAGGTACTTTACAGGTGTGTCAGTGCAGCAGATAACCCTTTGAGAGAGCCCGGGGCAGGGCTCCTCTCGCTGCAACCTTCGGCAGGAAGGACAAATCAGGTTCACCCAGGAGGAGCAGGTGCTCATTCAAATGCTTTCAACTCGGAGTGAAACATAAATTTGGTGTAAAAGAAGCAGCCTGGTTCAAACTAACAGCATGCAGCCAGTGCTCAAAGGGTTATACGGAGTAAATGCAAGAGAAGTCAGGCAACATTAGTATCATCTACCTTCTCACACAGAGAGTTAGAGCCCAGTTTAAAGAGACTGTATCCCCTTTGGAGAGAGAAAAACTGGAAACCTTTCATCCCTCAAGGGACCACAGGCCCCGGCATGGGAAGCAAGCCAAGGATTTCTCTCTAATTCCCAGCGTAAGCACCTACCTGCCCATACCTGGAAGCTAAAAACGTCAAACCTCACAGCCAAGGGACAAACACCTCTGTGTGGGCACGTCACAAAGTCAAATCATCTCTCAGCACCTCTGTGCTGCTGCTGTTCCACTGGAGATGTGACACAGGGCTTGCAGACATGCAGCTCCCCAGGAAAAGTCTCCTGTTTCCCAGCAGTGAGGTGACAAAGGGATACTGTCCCTTTTTGACATTAGATTTACAGATCGAAGGAAACGATGAGGGGAAAAAAAAAAAAAATCTGCTTTTTAACTTGATGTAAACTGGAAAAAAAAAAAAAAGGACTTGACCATCAGCAGTTCACAGCTTGAAATGCATCAAACACTCAGAAAGGAACAAATGAGCACAGGAGTGTTTGTAGCAGAGTGTCCAGAGCACGTCCTGCCACGAAATCCAAACAGTTAAATGGAGCAAAACTCTCCCTTTTGGAATAACATCTAACTTGGCACCATAGGAGAATACAGACTTGTTTAAGTTTAATAAAAATAGCTTCTAATTAATACTTCAGAGTTCAAAAGTTTAGCAACAAGCACATGAAGGGCTAACCCCTTTAAACAAACCAAAAAAAAAAAGAGGCTTTCCTGCCACAAACGGCAATTATTCATCACGGATTGCTGTGGCAAAAGCACACGTCCTGTAAAGAGCTACAGAAGTCAAACTACCACCAAAAGAGGCTAGAAAAATATTAGGAAAAAGTGCTTTCAAACCCAAAGTAAACATTCAAGAATACACTGTAGGTGCTACGTTTTGACAGCTCACTCAACTTGGAGTTTTCCCAAGCAGTAATATGAAAATTAAATGTCTTTGCTAATAAATTATTCCTGATATTTTGTACCCTGTTAGAGAGTATCTTCCACGTCGAAGTTGCCAACTTAATTCTCTCCCCTACTTAAAAATATCATATAATGCAAAATTACAGTACTGTATATTTTTTTTCTCTACCCATATCTGCAAAAAATGGAAGAAATATTTCATGTGGAAATAACCAATTCTTGCAGTAAGAGCTTTTACATTTACAGTTTGTATGTTCCCCCTGTTCAGAAAAGCCTTTGACTGCATAAAACTTGTCCTAGAACACAGTAATGGTTCCCGTGTTGTTGAAGGCCACAGAACATTTAACTACAGCTTATCTCCTATGTATATATGAAAAGAAAAAAGCAGGACACTTGGGAAATTTGTTTTATGATATGTGATCAGGTCAGAGATGGTCAGTTCACTCCCTCGGGAACGTTGTCATAAAGGGAAATTAAAGAAGGTGGAAACCTGATAAGGATAAAGTGAAAGTCCCGTGGTTTAAATTTAGGTCCAAGAGCTCCCAACCACGAGACCAGCACTTGCAGCCCCTTGGCACAATGACTCCCACCAGGGATTTAACACTGGAAGGTGTGTGAAATACTCTAAAACTGCAGTCCTGCAAAATCCTGGCTACCCAGACTGAGCCCCACTGTAGGGGGAATACACTGGTGTTGGTGATTAGTCAGCTTCTCATTAACAGCCCCAATTAGTGACCCTTGGGAAGCGCCGAGCGGGGGGAAGTCCCCAAGCCAAATGCTTTGTGGAAAACAAGAGATTAAAGTGAGACTCTGCCATCATCTTGCTGATATAAATGGAATGACATTGTTTGCACTGGAATATTTTCCACTCGAGTCCCTTAAGTGCCAATAGCGAACAGGTACCAGTATGATGATGTTAAATCTCAAAAATAAACTGGCCTGGAGTTCAAACTGTTCCAGCTATTTATATTTATAGTCTTCTAAGACAAAAAACTAAAGAGTGCCCTGCTGAGGGGCCGTGGCTGGCGGGGACACACACTGAGGAGTCTTCCACTACTGAAAGAAGAGTGCATAATACTGTAATTGAGCACAGAGAACACGGAATCTGCACCACCTACGTTACCAGAGCAATCTAACCAGTTCCTCACCTGCTGCTGGTGGATGCTGGCCACTAACTGTTGGCAAATCCAAAGAGCTATCAGACATGACATGCTTAAGATCTCCTCCCACATCAGCCAGTTTCATGTCAAACTGAACAGACAGCGCGTCTTCGGAGTCCTCCTTGCCCACGCTGCTGCCGCCGATGGAGGGCAGATCCAGGGATTTCACCGAAGCAGAGTCTTCTTTGGCCTGCTTGAAAGCTGCCACTTTGTCCACCAGCGACTTCTCGGCGCCGCTGGAAGAAAACTTGTTGGAGTGGAAGTCAGCAAAGTCATCATCGCTCTTCACCGAGGAGAGCGCGCTGTCCTTGGCCTCCTCGAAGCCCGCTCCAGAGCCTTCCAGGGACAGCTGCTTGAAGATGTCGTACTTGGTGGGGGTAGCAGTGGTGGCAGAGCTCTGCCCACCCTTCACTGCACTGGCAGAGGAGCCAGCCTGAGCACCAGGGCCGGCCTCCAGCTTGAGTGCGTTGTATTTGTCGTCAGGTTTTTGTCCGGAAAACCCCCCGCTGTTGTTGAAAGCCATAAAATCTGCAAAGTCATCTTGTCCACTGGCTGATGCGCCGTTAGAAAATTCCCCAAAAAGGTTGAACTCTCCAAAGTCATCAGCTAAGCTTGAAGTCTTGCCAGGTGCTGGCTGGGCAGAGGAGGACGGAGGGGGTGGTGGGGGAAAGGAGCCCGGTTTCGAGGTGTTAAACGCAGGTGGGAAGGATGGCTGCTTGTTTTCTCCAGGAGAGGAAAAGAGCTCCAGGTCTGCCAGATTCAAGGGGGCCTTGGCTTGTGTTGGCTGTTTTGGCTGAGTGGGCAGAGGAGGGAAGGGTGCAGGGAAGGTTTTGTCTTTTGAGGGTGGCTCTAACGGGGAGATGCTGTCAGCGGTTTTGAAATCTGTGAAACCATCGTCGGCTCCCGCGGGCTTGAACTCTGCAAGGTTTTCTCCTGGGAATGAAACGGGGAGAAAACAACAGTTAAACCCTGCACAACAAATACAGCACATTCACACCACGCGGCAAGCAAATTACTTCGTGCAGTGTCAGAAGGTTTTATGCAAACTGTTTAAATTAAAGACCTCGGGATGCACACGGAACTGCAAACTCAACTTCCATGAACCACACAAGTGTCAAGGTCAGTGATTCTGCTTTTCACTCCAGCAAACACTTAATTCCCTCAAATAGCCTCAAAGTCATATCAAACTCCCTTTACACCGAGTTAATATCAAAACACACCACGACAAACAGATTCAAAAGGAGATCAATACTGCCTTATTCGGCCTCCACGCAAGTTCTTCTCCCCACCTCATCCTCCTGGTGTTTGCCAAGCAACGAATATAATTTTGAATTTCACTTTTACCAATACAGTATTTGCTTTTTACGGAAGCAATTCCTCCCTTCCTCCCTCTGAAATATTGCAGCTTTTTCAGGTGGGATCACCAGAGGGCTGAGACAAAACCAACATGAGGTAACAATATTTTCACTGAATTTACATGGAATAGATTGGTGTACTAATTTTGTAACTTTCTTCTTTTGAACATGAAAACATTATTTAACCCATTCACCAGCACGTACATACTTGGACTACTTGTAATTTTAAAGTATTGATGCTTACTTTAAGACAAGTGTCCAATAAATAGATTTTTTCTATTTTAGAAACACACCACTAGCATTTAATTCTTAAGCTACCACACAGTGTCATACTTTAAATTAGTTTAAGCAAGACTTAAAAGAATACTCTTCACAATGGTAGTAAAGGGCCACAACTACACTTGACCTTTTATTCCATTCTCCCTCCCCTCCAAACCAATTCATTTGGCTCAGCAACAATATAAAATATTCCCGAAATTGCTACTCGCTGATCAAAACTGCAACAGCACAGCAAACTACACTTACTGAAGAATTGCAAACTTTTCCATTAGAAATGTAAGCTGGTGAAAGGGTTAAGAGAGGTCAGACCTTGACAGCAGGCAAATACAGCAACTTTCTATATTTTAGAACACGTACAGAAAGAGATCAAATGTTATTTCATCTTACTGCAAGCATTTAATCCTGAAGAGGTTCCGAGCACGAGAAGCTCACAAAACACCACAGGGGTTTCACAAATGAATGACTCCTTACTTAAAACAAATTCCAACCACATCATTACTTTAAAATAAAACTCAGGAGCACCCAGAAGAGATGCCAGCCTTCCAGAAATACCACCAGCACATTGTTCCAGTAAGATATTGCCCTGTTTTTTCAAGATACTTCCTACCAAGTTTTTAAGAGAAGCAGCATCACCATTATTTTAGAACTGCAGAGATGGAAATTCTGTAGCTCAAAGAGAAATGCTGAAAACGATAATGAAAATATGTTAAACCCCCAGTGCTTACCCAAGTATTTGCTCTCTGCTGGTTGCTCTAATTCCCGGAAAGCGCTGTACTTGTCCCCTCCATCTAGAGAACAGGAGAAAAAAAATACATTCACACAGAGAAATTATGAATTCATACAGAAAATGATATATAAATTGCTCTGATTTTTACATATTAACATCTTATCAATGCCAGAAAGAAGATACATGAAATTTTACAATAAATTGCTCATAGTGGTTGTGTATTTGTCCTTTTACCTCCAAAAGCAGCTGCACTCTCAGAAGGCTTCTCAGCTGCCATTCCTTTGAACACAGCATATTTATCAGCTGGTGAGAGCGGCTTATTACCTGGGAGTGGCATTAGTAAAGAAGGAACACTAAAAACAAAAGAGATAAAAGCAAAGTTCCTTAATTTATCCATAAGAAATCTACATTTCCAGGTTTTATTTAAAGGAGCCTCTTATTATGACTTCAGAATTTGGTTCCTAAACCTAAGCTTATGCCTTAATGAGTGTTTAATCCAGCCCCTGGATGTAAATGACCTCAGCTGGGTAAATTCCCAATTTATCTCACCTAATCATATTTCTTTAGTTCAGAAGTCACTTTGCACCATTCTTGATTTTAATTTCTATCAAAATCATGAACAAAACACTCCAGAACTTTACACCAAGGAATTCGTAGCCCAGGAGAGAACAAGCACACAGACACACCCCAGGAATCACTCCTGATTCATTTATCCCTTTGAAAATTCCCCCTGATTAAACTAGATACAGTAAAGAATTAAAACTGCTCGAGATTTTGACAGCTCCATACTCTGAGCTTATCTGATTCTGATTATATCTCATTACATATTGCAAAATTAAGATAATAAAGTGGGATCACTGTTCAAAGGAAGGAAAGAATAACTTTGAATTTCTGTCAGTGCCAATCAGTGAGTTTAGGCAGGTATCTAGTCAGCAAAATAAGGATTAGTGCACAGTTACACAAGCAAGTCTTTTTGCATAAACACACTCTACTTTATCCAGTAAAACTGCCACAAGAACCTAACACCTTGTTAGCAAATGCTGGAAGATTTAGGGAGAGAGCTTTGCTTGCCCTCCACACAAGCCCCGTTATCAGACTTTGGCAGCTCCACACAACAACATCCTTTACATATGAATGATGCATTTTACCTCTAGTTTGTGTCATTCACATTGAAAACCTGAATGAATTTCTATTGCATTCTTCAGCCTGGAGCAAGAATCTTTCCAGAGCCATTTAAATCTCCTTATCAGCAGCCTACAAGCAACACACAAACGAAGCACTTGCACACATGTGCTGATGCTGGTCTGTGATGCTTGCAGACAGACAGTGCAACGGCAAAAAAATAGAGCTTATGGTAATATAATTAAATTTCCCATCCCTGCAAAGCAGGCTATTAGATATGCAATCTTGGCAAATGGAATGGTTAATCAGCTGTACTCCACAGATGGCTTTTTTTTAAATAAAGCTCCATAAGCAATTAGATTATAGCTCATTGTACCATTTTGTTCAAAACTGAACGCTTTCACAACTGAATAAAGAGAATTGCTGCAGTGAAAAAGAAACATCATTTTTTGAAATATTTTTTTTATGATCCTCTACTTCCCATTGTGCAATTTACAAACAGTTTTCTGTCAAAACTTCCAGTAACAGATTAGCTTCAGCTGCAAAATGACATCTAAGACAAGATACACTTAAATCAGCATCTTCAGATCCATGTGGCATTGACATCCCTGGGAGTGGATGGACAGGGCTTGGAGCAATTTGGTCTAATGGAAGGTGTCCCTGGCCATGGCAGGGGGTGGAACTGATGATCTTTAATGTCCCTTCCAAACCAAAACATTCTGGAATTCTATGCCATCAGCAAAATTAAATTTCTTACCCAGAAGCCATTTGCCACGATGTAACAGAACAATTGGGTTGAGCATCCCCATTTGAAGTCACTGCTGAGGAAGCACCTGGTAATCAGGGCTCACATGGAATTCAGAGTTCTGCCTGCCACTAAGAACAGCCAGTTCCTACCCAGAAAATGTGTCTGGCTACAATCAGACACCTGGGAGGTGCATAAAGAGGAAAGAAGGCTGGCATTTTCTAGTCTTTGTAGACCTTGAAAGGTTGATTGTAAAGTATCAAAGGAAGGAAACATGTTTATTTTGTTATACAAAACCTGCCTGATCCAGAATTACATCCTGTCTCCCAAAGGAAAAGCCAGGATTGCTGGAGTCTGAATGACAGAAACACCAAGGACCTGGTACCTGCTCCGGTGCTGTGAAGTGGCTGCTTTGGCTGCATCCCCCTGGAAGTCAGTGAAGGAGTCATCCAGGGAGCCAGACTTTGAGGCATCCTGAAACTCCTGGAAGTCATCATCTTCTGGTTTTACTACCTGAGTTACAAACAACACGTAAATTGCTATGCTGTTGGCTCTTCAAATTGTCACATAGCATGAAAGCAGCTTGGAGCAGTGTGATTAAGAGGGAAAAAAAAGAAGGAAAGGAGCCTTTCAACACAAGCATCATCAGCATTTCCACTTTGTCTGCACCTCACCCTAGTCAAACACACACAGGATTACAGGGAGCAAGAATGAACAACAGGAACTCTACTCCTTTCACAATAAATGTGTTACTGATCACAGCCATGTCATCTTTTAATACAGGACAAATATTAACAATTTAAATCAATGAATAATTTAAATTTAATAGCACCACAATAAATATTTTCTCAAGGATGAACCGCATCTGCAAACAGCAGAATTTATCCCACACAAGATTTACCCTTGTAAACTGAAGGTTTTCAGAGCCTCAGCTGCTCCTGAAAACTCCTATTTTACCAGCTATTAGAGTCTGTTGTGCAGTTCAACCTAAAACTCCATTTTATGTGCATTACAAAATCCTAACTACAACTAAAATCCTCTTTGTAACACAGAACACTTTTGTACCTCTTCTAATACCACCAGAAAGAACTGAAGAAATAAAAGAACACCCCCTGTGGCACTTCACGTTTTCGGACACCACGTGCTGGGTTTCAGCTCTGGTTTTTTACCATTTACTCCAAACCTGTTTATCAGTATGTAGGTTTGGAAGTGCCAGGCTGATTCCCTTGCCAGGGAAGGGGGTTTCCCAGGCAGGGATGAGCTCACCTGGCCGGGTGGGTAGGAGGGCAGGAACGCTCCGGAAGGCTGTGCTGCAGCTCCTCCCGCTGGAGCCGGGGCTGCAGCCGGGGCTGGAGCCGGGGCGGGGAGGCTCATGCCCATCACCGAGGGCCCGATGCCCAGCCCCACGGAGGCCGGAGGGGCAGCGGGCAGCAGCGGGGGCTGGCTCACCCCGCCGGGCAGCGGCACTGGGAACCCGGACAGGGTGGGGACGGGAGCGGCTGGAAACTGGTTGAGCACGTCGGGGCTCACGGCAGGGATCCCTCTCTGCAGAGGGAACAAGCAGACACACAGTTACACGTGAGGCTGTGATAAAAGGGGGTATTGTGTTCTCAGTTCCAGCTCGCAGCTTGTGGTACTGAAGCCAACAAGCAGCAGGGCACTGGTCAAGCTTCCAGTAAACCTCCCACACCCAAACATGCCACCAAGGTGAGTAGATCATATTAAATACAGAATTATCGAGGTAGGAAAAGGCTTCTGAGGCCATCAAGACCCACCCTGTCACCCAGCCCAGAGCACTGAGTGCCACGTCCAGTCATTCCTTGGATACCTCCAGGGATGTGGACTCCCCCACCTCCCTGGGCAGCCCCTGCCAATGCTTAACAACCCTTTCCATGAATAAATTCTTCCTGATGCTCCAGCTGAATCTCCCCTGCCATAGGTGTATTCTTGTCCTGTCACTTGTTGCATTTGACATTAAAAATATATATACGTGTGTTTTTTAAGTGTATCTAAGAACTTCGATTAACACTAAAGAAAAGAGTAATTGAAATGTGATGAAATTGATAAAATTACAATCCCACCAAAGTCACAAAGGCAGTTTCTCCTTTAGACTTCAACAGAAGCAGTATTTTACTGGGGCTGTGCACCACCAGGCACTGGTGCTGAGCCACAGCCCAGGTGAGAGCCATACCTGAGTCACTGCTATCATGGCCAGCACGGAGTAGAGCTCCTCCTTGGTGAGCTTGCCGGGGGTGGTGCGGTTGGCCAAAGCCCAGATCTGCCCCAGGGTCTCCCTGGGCAGTCCCGACGACATCAGGATGGGGTAGAGCTTGGCTGTGTCTATTCCAGCAGGAGTCAAAGTGGTTTCTAGGATTTTCTTATACAGCTCTGTTGTGAGGGAGGCAGTGTTAGTGACAACTGCTCTTTTCAAATAATGTTGGTTTTCTATGTTGTCTCAAACTCAACGTGTTATCAAATCAGCGGCGCTCAGTGTAAGGTAAGGCAACAGCATTCTGGCACTGTATGGTATCATCATGTTTCATCTAAATGTGTTATTGGATGGTCTTTGCAGACAAGTTTAACTCGAGCAGAGAAATATTTTATAGAAAATACACTTAGTGCTGCATTTCAAACCACGTTTCTTTAATGAAATTGCAGGATAACCCATATAAAAAGACAGTTCTAAGAGCTTTATGTATTTAAACCTCAGTGTAATCAATATTTACTACAGCATTTCATTTTCTATTCACTGTGTTATTTACACACAGAAGACAAATAGCCTTCAGAAATGAGCCTGCCTAATTACAAGACATGCCAAAACCCAGAATACCCATGAAAGCAGCATTATCAGCAATGCAACCTCTACTGGGATAAGCTGCTGCCATAAATGTTCAATCCAGAATTTGTTAACGTGCTCGAGTATTTCTTTAAATGCAGATAAAGCCACCATAAATACGGAACATATCACAGATTCAGGATTCATTTGATGAGGGAATAAGGCTTTGATCAGTAAGTGGCCACGTGAGCACAGGTACATTCACACCTTGCACTGCCCACCTGGCCAAATGCCCACTGGCTGGTTTACCTGGGACCAAGCTGTCATTGTAAATCCAGGGAGGCATCATTTGCTGGATGGGGTCCTGGGGAGGGAACACTCCGACTCCTAAAGGTATTCCATTCAGTAAGAAAAACAGTTGTATTAGGATACAGAGTACAATGATCTTAAGAGACTACACCGCAGCTGGTCAGCATCATTCAGCATTTCAGGCAAAGATTTCAGATAGGAATCACTGTGCTCAGAGGAAAAACAGATACTGCAGGAACATGAAATAATAACTAGAATGATTTGGCAGTAATAGATTATAGTTATATATGTAATGAAATAAGGAGCTCCTCATATGCCTCCCTCTTCGTGTCCAGATGTACACAACCTAAAGTCTCACTGTCTTCCAGTTTCACAGCAGCAGTTCTGTGTCGTAACAAATCCAGCTTCCCATCAACTCCCTGCTATTAGGGCTATTCGTGGAATAAATAAATCCATACCTACCATAAAACCCACAGTGTTCCCCCAGAACATCCACAAACAGCCCACTGACTGAACTTCAGCAAGGTCGTATCCCACGTCCACAAACCTGTATCCATTGCTCCCAGTCTTCAGCTCCAGGGGACACCACAGCCACCTTCACCACTACAGGCTTCATAACATGATCTGCCACACTTCACTCCCTGAAAATTGGTTATTTCCTTCTCCACTGTGTGGACTCTTCCTCTCAGTCTCCCTCAGCAGATTTTATGCTCATCTTGGATGGAGCTCTGACCAAAATCAGCATCATTTCAGATTTCATTGTCTTTCCAAGTGTCCCTGCATCTCCTATCTTCCACATGGATTCCCTCCTAACTGCAATCTAATTTCTGATCATCCCACAACTCTAAGCACATTCTAATATAAGCAATTCCTTTAATTTCACCAACCAAGTAAAATAAATTTGCTACTTCCTCAGGTCTCATTATTCTTCAGTTTTAACCCTCCTTCCATACTCACTCAACAGTTTTACTAAAATCCAAACTGGAACAAAACCTTGTTTTAAGTTTTCATCTAGCCCATCTTTTAAACTGTCATCCCTAAAGTACAGGTGGTTTTAGACACAACATGTATGAGCAGCAAATTGTCTGAGAAACAAGTATTAACTAGCTATGAGCTTTAACCTGGCAAGATTTTATCCCCTCTAGGTTAAAAGACTAAAACCCACCATGACATTGACCATCTTTAGTGGTAAGTTTCCCGAAATAGTTTTCAAAAATATCTTTAGAGAGCACAACTTCTTTTTCCCCAAGACAGGAGAGAATGTTTTAAAACAGCAAACCTGATTAAACAAACATGTTAAGGGTGATTACAACAACAACAAACTCACACGGAGAAAGTTCAGAGCAAAATCATGGCAGTTACACTTTGAGCAAGGAGCAGGAGGCACTGACATATTATTCAAGCAGGCGTTCAGAGCAAAATTACGCAGGGCTGGCCTTGGAATTAGTGAACAGAGCGTTAGCACCAAGCAGCATCTCATTAGATTGAAGTTCTGTCAAATGTTTCAATTGCTCACCACACTCTTCAACTGCTCTGTTTTGTTCTGAAGCCTTGTGCACCTCTGCAGCAGCACTGGGACCACTTTCATGTCCACCTACAACATCCCAGTCACTGCTGGTGAGACTGGGATGGGCTTGGCTTGCAGCCGAGGCTTTGTGCCCAACTTCGGACGTTTTAACTTTGCTTTGCTCTTGTTCAGATTCATCTGAGCCATTAGCTAAGGCTTTCTCCTCCAAGGAAGAGCCTGAATGCACAGCAGGAGGAATGATTTATACTTTGTTATGAACTGCCCAGACTGCAATTCCACACTTTTCAAAGGAAAAGTACTTTTGGTACCACTGATGAGTTAGAGATGATCAGCCCCAGCTCAGACCAACAGCACCACCCTCTCTGGACACTTTCAGAGCCCAATTCTGCCCTTTACTTACCACAAACACAAATTCAACAAGCAAAAAACAAGTAAGAGGAGGAAGGCATGAAACTATTTCTGTATTGGGATTATCCAGGCATCAGGAACAGAAGTGGCCAGTACCTACTTACATCTCCAAAATTCTTCATCTCACCAACATCCCTTCAGCCTCCAAGGGAGGAAGCACACAAGTGCTCCACAGTAGCATAATCATTATTTCTTATACCTCCATCTCAACTGTGTGTTTTTCTACCACACAGACTTAGGAAGATGCTAAAACAAAAGATTTAATTCACCTAAGATCAGGTATGTGTATATTTAGCAGTATTTGGATCTGCACACGACTTGCTTTTACAGGCAGTTCACAGGGAAGGGAAAAGGGGACTTTAAACATCTTTTTCCATGGATCACCAGGTTTCTGCTTAATTGCCTACATATTATTTCTTCCAGCCAGACTGAAAAAAAAACCCCAACAAAATCAGCAAAGACTCTGTGTAGCTCAGAAGGTGACATGTAAAAGAAGATACTTTAGAGTTACCTGTTTTATGGGTATTGGATGGAGATGCAGAGGTAGGAAAGTAAGGAACCTGCCCAGTTGTGCCATGCAGGGTGGATAACACTGGAGCCTGGGCTGGAGGGACAGGTTGGAGCACAGCCCTCTCTGAAAGCAGCTGCCCAGCCTCAGTGGCAGGATGGAAAGGCTGAGAGGTGGACTGAGGCACCACTTTGGGGGCTTCAACAGGCCCTTGCATAAAGTCACTAAATTCTTCATCATCGAGAAAAGCAGAATGGGAAACAGATACAGCAGAATGGGATGGTGTGGGATGATCTGCAAATGGAATGAACACACAAGGCAAAGTGATGAGGAATAAGGGTCACGAGTGGGAATGTGGGAAAAGTGGCAAACACTGGGAATACACAGCAAATGGGTGAGGAGGAGCAGCATGGAACGTGTGGGGACAGATGTGAAGGTTGGCATTGCCAGCGTAGCAAACACAAGGTAAAACTGAGCAGCCACTTCCAACCACGCATCTTCTCTCCCACATTTTTGGGATGTAAACGCTGAAACCTGGTTCTTCTTAACGCTGGCTGTGAAAGTATTGTCTGTTTTAAGCAGACGGGGTCAAAACAAATCCAGAGGTAATATTTCAAACTGGACATAATGGGGTCTGTCAGGGGAACATTCTCCCTCAAAGGAATGTTTTATCCACAGAAACTCAGCAATATATCATAAGATACAAAAGAAATGTCTGCTCATGTAGACAATTTTCTGCTTGATCCCTTCCAGTGTTACCCATTTTAACAGAACTGGTGAAGGACAGGCAGATCTACAGACAAAAGGAAGTTGTCAGAGACCACCTGTAACTGCAAACTTAACAAAGAGTGAATCCACAGCAGAGACAGAAATTTTATATAGGAAAAAGCTGGCCTAGATACTAAAAACACTATGCTACAGACCATAAGAAATCTTAAGTGGCAATTGTTGCAAGTGTAATTACTGAGAACACAGAGGCTTGGTTTGACCATGCCCAACGACACATCAGTCAGCTGTGACACCCCACTCAAGCCTTTATACACTGTTTTGATCGTTCTTAGCACTTAAATAGCACTTCTCATCTTCAAAAGCACTCTGCAAAACATTAATTAATGCTTTGACTAGAAAAGAACAAACGCTTTATCAATTTCCTTGATGTTTCATATTTAGCACAGCATACCAGGCTTTCTGTTAAAGATTTCAAGTCTTTTAATAAAGGCTGATATCTAATATTTCACCCTCATACCCTGACCAAGCAAACAGTTGCTTAGAATGACATTTGATTTTACAAAACTGTTAACCCACTCATTTTGTACCACCAAATAAAAATACTTGTTGGAATTAGTTCCCCCTGCTGAGGATTTCAAACACCGGAGTTTTATTTTCAGTTGGAAAATGAGGAAAATTACAAACCTGGCTTTTTTGGATGTGTTGCTGGTGTTGGGTGCATTTTAGCATCTCTAGAAAAGCCATCTAAGTTCCCTTTAATGGCTTCCAAAGCATCATCTCTGCTTTTTTCACCTGTCTGAAATACCACAGAAAACATTTGGAAAAATTCACAGAACAGCTCAGTTTTCTTTCAATACCCACATTTCTTCAGTACCAGAATTAGCAATGCCTGCTGCTGGCAGAGCGTGTAAAGGACTGACTCTTCCAGAGGTTTTTCAAGCCATAATCTGGCATTTCATGCAGTTCCCCACTGATTTGCTTGTTGAGAGAGACCCTCCCATTAAAAAGCTGTTAAAAAAACCTGAAGAAAGAAACACCCCTCTCATTATCAGGCCGTACCTTCGGTTTCACACTGCTCAGGAGTCTCAGCTTTTGTTTCTGCTCTTCAAATTGCCGCCGTTTTCTTTCCTCCTCTAAGAATTTCTGCTGGTGCTCAAACCTCTTCCTGAAGGAAAATCATTTAAATATATATATAAAAATAATTTTAATGAGAATTTTCACAGCAAGTTTGTGCTTGATTTTCTCCATTTCTACTGCCTCAAATTCAGATGGTTTGGTGCACACATTCCTGCTTTTTCTCCCACTTGGACGAGCACCACGAACGTCAGAGGCAATGGGACACCCAGCAATATTCAACAGCCCTAAACGGATGCTGCTCCAGAGAAAACACATCTCCCCCTTACAGAAGGATTCCCCAAGAGTCAGTAAAGTGTCACTTACTGCTGCTCCTCTGCAAATTGCTTCTGCATGTCCGGGCTGTACTGCGGGGCGGCCGGGCGCATCCCCAGGAAAGAGGCTTGTCCCATGTAAGGCATTCCAGCCGTGGGCATCGGCCCCAAGGCCATGCCACCCTACAACCAAAAAAACCATACAGCTACAGGGTATTTTTTTTTCCAACTCCAGCATATATTTTTTTTTTTCCATAGAAAAAGCCAAACCACTGGCGAATAATATCGAGCTCATAGAATTCAGTGTTAGGGAGTGCTGGAGGAGCAGTGGCTGAGCAGAGAGCAGCTGCCCTCAGTAGATGGCACTCTTCCTCTCCACAAGGACTCTCAGTCCTCACAGCATTTGGGAGATCAATGGCAAAAATCAGGCCTTCAAAGCCGTACAACCTTGCCCCAAGAGCAGGAAGGCTGCAGCCATCCTGCATCGCTCAGTATGGGTTTTCTTGGGGTTTTTGTTTCCTACTCTAAGTGATTTCATAAGACTTTTCTATTCCCTGCTGGAGGGTGCACTCCTACCAGCCATGGGTGCTGGAAAATGGGGTCTAGTCATTTCCCAGACATACCCAGGGAACCAACAATATATGGCAACAGCCAAGAGGAACCTTGTCTGAATAAACTGTATCAGAAACATTTGCTGAGACATATATTCTGGGACATTTAGAGCAGCAAAGCTGCCTAATATAGAAGGAGCCAGAAAATAATTTACTTTTCTTACCATTCATTTTGCATTTGGTCTCAGAACACGTAGGAAGAGAACAAAAGTTGTTTATTATTTTTAGACCAGCTCTCATAAAAACATCTTCCTACTATAAATTTTGCCAAAATAACATAATCAATTCCAGGTGGGGGAGGGAAGGGAGTGTAAGGAGATGGCAAAACACCATAAATTCAATTTGTGACAAAGCAATTTGGTTAGAAAGGCATGCAAAAACATTAAATTTCAGCAAAGTGCACATTTGTACATAAGCACATATGGTGCTAAATAGAAAACAATAGATTAAAAGAGAGAAAACATAATACTAGCTGCTCATATTTCATTCTTATTCCTCAATTAGCAACAGTAGCACTCAAGACAAAGTTCCTTTAAGGAAAAAGAAAAATGGGACAAATATGGGAAGTTGGACAAATGGGAAAACTGGTCACATGAGAAAATACAGCACACTGAAGACATTCCCTCTCCCTAGAACAAGGTATTTAAAAAGAAAGTTTATGATTTGTCACCTACACTCAGGAAACTTAATTCTAGTATTTCCAGCATGTGAGCTGCAAAGGGATGAAGCAATTCAGTGAAGTGGTCACAGTTCTGCACAGACTGCAGTCACTCCTTAGCAGCTCAAGAAGGTCTCATTTGAAACAGCACACGATGCACCACCACAAAACCAAAGAAAGGAAGAAAAAGCACCAAGGGAAATTCAAAAGACAGGAGAGATCCACTGTGGGAGTTCTGAATTCTGAACAATTCCACACCAGCACTAACCCCACCTGGGAGGAGGTGGCATCTGGGAGCTTCTCAACACGTTGCTGATGCTGTTGTTTCCTTCCCTGCTCAGACCAGGCTGCTCTGATCACACTCAGGTGTCACAACATGTACAGTGACATCAAAGTTCCCATTCTGACACCTCTGAGAGGGCTAAAACCTCCAAGTTACCTTAAATACTACTGATGCTGTCCTCACACTACACCCTCATCTCTCCTCTCCAACAGTAACGTGTGCCAAACACCCCCAGTCTCTATCCAGATCCCCAGCAAACTTGGAGAATTCTTTAAATCATCAGAAACATCTTCAAAGGGAATACCACAGAAGAGATGTCCCACGACAGAATAACACCCACACTTCAGCTCCCAGCCGAGTTCCACCCTCTTACCCCACTGCAGATGTGAGAGGACCATGGCCCCAGCTGTCCCCTCTCAGCCAAGCCCAAGGCATCTCATGTCCTTGGACAGGGACTTTCCACAAGGGAATGCAGTGACAGGACAGAGGGAATGGCCTTAATCTGAAGGAGGGCAGGGTTAGATGGGAAATAGGGGAGAAATCCTTCCCTGTGAGGGAAGCTGTGGCTGCTCCATCCCTGGAAGTGCTCAAGGCCAGGCTGGATGGAGCTTGGAGCAACCTGGGATAGTGGAAGGTGTCCCTGCCCATGGCAGAGGGTGGAATTGGATGATTTTTAATATCCCTTCCAACCCAAACCAGTCTGGGGTTCTGCAGTTTCAGCCCACATTTCATTGCCACACACCTGCATGGTCATGGGTCCAGGAGGCATCTGAGAGCCATAATTCATTCCCATCATCCCTGGCATATTGGTCTGCATGACAGGAACCATTGGAAATCCTTGCTGTTGCATAGGAATCATCCCTGCAATGAAACATCAAACAAGCTAAGTGCTCAGTTAATGTTAAAGCTTTTTTTCCCCCTTCCCTAACCCTGCCTCCCCTCTTTAATTATTCTTTTTTGGTTACTATACCAGCAAAAGAAAGTAAAAAACTCTGAGTTGTGCTGGACAGTTCAAAAATAAAAATAATAAAATTTGCTACACTGCAGGCAGCCACAGAATTTCCTTAGTTTAAACACTGGTCAGTCTACAGGGAAAAATGTTACAGAGCTTTTCAGTAACTAAGCTGATGAATTCTCCCATCATCCTAAAGATTCTCTGTGGGTTTCTTCCCATATGATTTTTGGAAGGGTCATTTCCAATTAAAAAGATTTAATTAAGCAGGGTGACTGGTGCTGGTAATTCCCATTTCTCTTGAAACCAGCAGCTTCTGAAAATAAATCTTGGGAAATAAAGTCAACCTTTCACAACGCAACTTCACACTCTGACCTGGCTGGATAACTTGTCTGTAGGTTAATTAGCACACTTTAGGTTAATTAGCCAACGACATGTGTTAGAATGGTAACAGTATTTGTCAGTAAAAGCTAAACTTGAACAAAACTGGACGAATCAAGCTGGAATGTGTTAATTCACTGAATAAAGCAAGTGGGTTGTATTTCAGCATCTTCCTACCTCACATTTTGCTGTCTTGGGAGACAAACACTAACACATACTCATTACCAGCACACCATGAGATAATTATGCAAAAACACTCCAGGAGGGCATGACACAGGCAGGAATAATCCATGAATCAGTCCCTGAGATTTTATTAAAGAAACTCCCCATTTTCCCCATAAGTTCTCTGCATATTTTCCCCTAATTAAATAAACAGCACTGCATCAGGAATGAGAACAAAGGCAATTTAAGGCTGAGGCTGTCCTGTTGTATTAATACTTTCCACACAGGTTGTGACTCTTGTCCCAGGGTCTTGCTGTGCTTTGTAAATATTTACCAGGTCTTGCAACAGCCACACAATATGGGTATACACAGCTGGGAGACGAAGCAGAGAGAGGTGAAATACCACACTCAAAATAACACCAGAATCTAAAAGGTAAATCCAGGTTAAAAAGGGAGATGTCGTTCTCCTGGACCTTTAATCTAGATTCTGGTGATGCTGCTTCAGCAACACACGGGAGGTTTTACCAACAGAGGGGTGAGGGTCATTTTAGCAGAGCTGAATTCAAGGGCAAAAACCAGCTACGGAGTTCAATTAATAATCACACCTCTGAACATCACTGCAGACCTGGTTTAGGTCTAATTTATCTAAACAAAGTAAAGAACTTTGTGCTTGAAATGTGAAGTTGATACGTACCTTGAGGGGGACCTAAACCGCCTGCGACGGGAAACATGAAGCTGCAGGAGGAAAACAAGAGTACGTGACATTCTGTCATTTTCGTGCAAATATCCGTGACTGAAAATCCACCTCGACTTCCCACGTCAGCACCATCACCAGGAGCCTCCCACCTTCTGCTCAGCACTTTCATCTGCTCCTGCAGGTCCCGCAGAATCCATCCCCATCACAGGGAAAAACGTGATCCCTCAGCGGGATCCCCCAAAGCACCGGAGAGCCCCAGCAGCACCGTCAGCGCTGTCACAGGCTGCAGAGCCAGGAAAAACAGATCTGATCCTCCCAGCAGCCCTGAGATGGCTTTGACTCATCCACATCACCCACAAGAGAGTTTCGGCACCCACACAGGTTGGGAACAGGTCAGTTTGTTGTGTAGGCTAAGCACAGAATGAATAAACATCTCCTCTTGGAAGTATCTGACTCAGCAGGACCATTAACTGCACCAGACAACACTTCTCAGCTGCTTAGGAACAGCTTTTCTGAAGAAAAATAAACTACCAAAAAAACCCCATCACTTTTTGTCCCCTTTGAAACATCAAGTATCACAAAATAATGGAGTTTCTATTTTCTCGGTTATCTAATTGCAGCAAAAATAGCACCTTGGAGAAAATATTCATTCAAGGGTCAAGTGCACCTGGAGGAAGAACCATTAAAATTTCAACTAAAATCCTAATGGAAATTGCTAGCCCTCGCTCTCAAACAGCTGCCAAACAGCAAAAAAGAACCTAGTTTAAAATTCTCATTTGCAAGCAACTTGCAGAAACCCACATCAGCAGCAATTTCCCAAACAAGAACCTCACTCAGTGTCCCAGGCAGTTATTACATCAAAGTGCTGTGCAAGAGAAACACACTTATAGATATTCAATGTTCAATTCCGAGGGTGGATGTAAAAGGAACTGCCTAAGAGAACAAGAGAAAATGCCATCAGAAATGGCTGCAGAAGTCCTGAAAGTCAACCTGGTTTATAAATGTAAAAGAGCTGTGTAATATGAGCACTAAGATAAAATAAGGAATTTAAATTATGCATTTATCCAAGAGCAAATTGCACCTCCCCGCTGTACAGACAGCAGGTCACACGGTCACCAAGACAACACGTTTGCTCTTCACTTCATCCCCTAATCAGGATCCCCATCATCCTCAAGCTTTCTTCAGCCCTGACCACTGTGTGCTGATTTCTCCTTCCACAACTATCACACCGTGCTTTCCAGTGGGTCCAGCCCTGCCACCCTCAATCCCCACCATTTGGGGTTCTCTCTTTCAAGCACTGTGCAGACTCACACACACACAGAGCTTGGTTCTCACCATAGCCAAGGTCTGTTTAACTCAATTCAGTCATATTAATCCAGTCCTTGGCAAACAATATCAACGTGAAAACAAACAGACTTACTTTAGTCAAAATTATGAAATATTAAATGCAATTTCTGAAGATCTCCTAAGCATGTAGAATGTTCTAAGCTTCATGTTTCCCTTCTTGTTGGAGAACCTGGTCAAGAAGAATTCTCCAAACCAGCAAATGCAATGTAAACTGAACAAGCGTCGGGAGGTATCACTGCTTGTTGGAAGCAAGTAAAGGCCAAACTATTAAATATTTATCCCTTTCTACAGAGCTCCTGGTTTATTTATAAGTCTCTGCTGAAAAAAATAAAAAGAAACAATCAACAAAAAAAACCCCTCAGATAATTAGAGGGCACTGGAAGACGAGCTAGTCCAAAGCAGCAAAGCGAGCTCTGGCAGCACAGCCCCGTCCGTGCCGCTCGGATCCACCACGGATTCACTCCAGGATTCAGCTGTGCAACTGCCAGCACCAGCCACACTGGCACGGCCACAAACCATTCCAGCAATGGGAATTCATCACTGAACTACTTTTTTGGAGATGCGAAAATGCCCAGAGCAATCAGTGAAAGCAGCTGGTTCTCGCGGCTGAGGGAGCCAGCCAAGGGATGGTCCTGTGTGAGACCAACTTGGGATACGCTGCACAGATACAATAAAGAGAAGGGAACAAAGTGGTCATCCTACAGCAGACCTCTTAAAGCAGTCCTACAAATCCATAAATTCCTCCTAAATGAGTGTTTTAAATAGGGAGCTTAAAAAAACCACCAGGAAGCCCCAAACCAACCAAGCAACAGCTTCAGCCAAAATGCAGGAGCGTGGGGAGAAGCAACTCCTTTTCTGAATTGAAACTTCACTGTAACAGCTCCAAACCACACAGAACATTTTCCCATCCACAAGTGGATTTTTAAACCCCTTAATTCCCAAGCAGTACAACTCTATTGATGCAACAGACTGTCACAGTATTTTTGAATGGCAGAAATGCACAAAAATTGAAGTAAAATAAGGCAAAGAACCCACACAGACACAGAACAGAACTTTTCCTCTACCTCCAGACTTTGTCCTCAAAGAAACCAAAATACTATCAATGGGAAATGGTGATTTGTAAATCCTTTTATTTTTCAGAACGCATATTTCACTGACAACATACTGAATAACCCTGACAAAACCGTGGGCTTTGGACACCCAAGACAACCCAGTGAACTTAATTGCCAAATGCAATATTTCCTCATCCTCCCTAGAAGTAGGACAAGAGATAATTAGCACACAAGAGCCTACATTGAAAAAACATTATATTAGAGTCTTCAAAGGTGGTGAAATCCAGTTTCCCAACCTTTCCAGAAACACAACAACATCACTTTTAACACCGGTTCTTTCTCCTGACACGATTCCTCAGTCCTCCCTCCGGCCAAGGTGCCCTTCGTGAGAAGGAGGGGAAAAGGGAAGTCCCCAGGGAGGCTCGGTCCCAGGAGGTCACAAACAGACCTGCCTGGCGGTGACAGGAACATCATCTACTGCTGCCACAGAACCCCAAATCCTTCCCACCCCACTATCTGACACTGCAGCCGCAGAGCCTGATGGCAAGTGGGGTGCAAACCTGGACACACCAAGGAGGATCAGCCAAGCCCCCAAAAATGTGAATAAATCTCAGAAAAACGCAAAGCTACCGTGGCTGCGTTCCCCACAGCACACCTGGGACCCCCCCATCCCACTCAGGACAGCACCACATCCTACCAGAGACCTCGATGCTCCATCAGGACCACAGGTACCACACCTGGGACCCCCACACCCTACCCAAGACCCCACAAAGCTCCCTCGACAACACACGAACCCCACCCGGGACCCCCACCCAAGATCCCACGTACCTCACCTGAGACCCCATGTACCACACCTGCGACTCCCACGTCCCATCCAGGACCCCACGTACCACACCTGAGACCCCACGTACCACACCTGAGACCCCCCACACC
>VZRV01008886.1:1429029-1462508 GCA_013398115.1 Falcunculus frontatus
GCCCCGCCGTCTGTCAGCGGAGCGGCGGCGGCTTCCGGGGCCGGCCCGGGCAAGCACCGCCCACGGCCCCGCCGCTCCCCCGTTTTACAGCCCTTGGGTTCCTCCGTTCCACGAGCCCACAAAGCCACGGCCTCGAAGCGCCTCCGTTTCACAGCCGCGCGGAAGCACAGCCCTGCAACGCCTCGGTTCCACAGCCCCACAGCGCTTCCATTCCTCGGCTCCACGCCCACACAGCCGCTGGGTTTCTCGGCTCCACATCCCCGCGGTGACCCGGGAACGGGCTGGGAGAGGATGAGTGACCCCGGTTTCCCCTCAGGAACGCCGGTTTCCCGCACCTAAAGCACCGCTTTTCCGTAAAAAGGAAAAGAAAGTGCCGCCTTTGCGCCCGACCTCCCCCAGGGGTGACCTGGGGACATGTTACAAGAGTGACAGGACAAGGGAGAATGGATTCACACTGACAGAGGGAGGGTTAGATGGGATATTGGGAAGAAATTCCTCCTTGAGAGAGTGGTGAGGCCTTGGTAAAGGCTGCCCAGAGAAGCTGTGGCTGCCCCATCGAAACTAGATTAAACCAAGACAATCCTGTTGAGGAATTCTCCCTTAAAAGGATTGGAGTTGTAAAGAAGCCATTCCTGCCTGACTGGAATTCTGACACAACCAGGGTGGGCTGAGAACACACTGGGCAGGTGAAGAGAGGGAAAATACACAGAGCTGGGCTTTTTTTGCCTGCAGACTTGTTCCATCGAGGCTGCACAGACAGGCAGGTCTCTGAATTAGCATCTTATGACCTTGTTTATTCCGGTTTCAGGCTCAATTACAAAACAGTGCAAAATTACTGGACATGTAAAGTATTAGTTATTTCAAAATAGTTTTATAGAAAAAAGCAGTAGGAAGAGCAAGGCTTTGCTTTCACATACAAGTGGGTTAGTTTTGGCTTTTTTGAAGTGTCCAGGGAAGTCTCTGACAGCTGCATTTATCAAATCTGACAGTAAACATCATGTGTTTTTTGTCTCTGGATCTCCTGAAAATGTGTGACAAATGTATTAGGGGCAATCTGAACACAGACAATATTTTCAAGGAGCAATACAAAACTGTGTGAAAGTAACACAAACTGATGCTGGTTTTGAACTGTTCTCAGAAATACACGGCCTTCCCTGCACGAGCACATGCTCCAGCTTCTGTAAGAAGCATCCAGGAATTCTCTCCTGGCATTTCAGTAGAGACTTTCCAGCATGTAAACCTTCACCCTCACCCCGAAGGGAAAATGAGAAACGTTCTTCTCCCTTCACCATCGCTGCCATCTTCATTCTTCTGTTCCAGCACAGACAGAGGTGTCAGCCCCAGCTCACCAGTCTGACTTCAGCTTCGTGAAACAGTCTGTAATTTACTGCCCTTTTTGTCTTCTTTACCTTTCTTCTTTTCCTTAATATTTTCCTTTGTAGTTTTCCTACAAGAAACACACTGGAGATCAAGACACCTGAACATAACCAGTGGCTTAAACTCAGCTTGCTGTCACCTGACACATGGCACCACACAAAGCAAAATGCTGTCATTAAACCAATCTCCAGTAGACAGATACTGACACTAAAACTTCATCACTAAAACCATTTTGACTGGGTGCTTCATCCAAACAAGTTATCTGTTACTTTGGTTAAATTTTCTGGGCTGTTTCTGGATAAACAGCATCTCTTACCTCCTCTTCAGAAAAACCTACTTACATTTTTCTTTTGCCTTTCTTCAAGAAGCACTTTGGGGTGGTACAAATGGATTCTCTTGTCAAAGGTTTCTTAATGAATTTCTTCTTTTGTTTGCTGAGAACAACATTAAGTGAAGAAAGATTAAATTATTAGGGTTTCTAGTTCAAGAAACTACTAAAAGCTGTTAAAAAGCACTCACTAAAAAACTGGTAAACTGCTCAAATGAACATACCTCTGCAGTTTGGGCAAATGTTTTATGTACTCTGGCACAGGACAGCCAGCTCGCTGGATAACATTGGCAATACTGGAAAGAAGAGAAGAGATTAACTCCAGGGCATGGACAAGTGATAAATATTTTTTGTGGAAAACAGCAAACCCAACAAACTGGCTTTATTACCTCCGTAATAAAGGTTTATCATCTTCTGTAAAGAAAGTGACTGCCTTTCCTCTGTGTCCTGCTCTTCCAGTACGACCTGCCAAACACAAATTTTGCAGAGTAGAGGTTTTATTTTAAATGTCTCCTTTTATTCCTCCTCACAGCCCCAGCTCCCTGATGCATGTTCATATACTAAGGATATAGCAAGAAGCCAATCCCCAAACATTGTTCCTAGTGAATGAAAGCACAGCTATGTCTGAGACACCTAAGTAAGATTCAGAGAATACTGACAAAAAAAGGAGCATCTACATTAAAGACCTGAGAAACGGGAGAAAGGAGGTGATTTGTGAGCCATCCCTCACCTATCCTGTGGATGTATTCCACTGCACTCGTTGGCAAATCGTAATTGATGACCATATTCACACCTTTGAAGTCAATCCCTCGAGCCAGTAATGCCGAGCAGATGAGCACCCAGATCTTCCCAGCTCTGAAACTCTGCACTACTTTGTCTCTCTAAGGAAAAGAACAAAAAAAGCTATTTGGAAACAGCCCAAATATCAATTTGAGAAAGGAGGTGAACTTGTTTCCTTAAAGTTGTCATGATGTTAAGGAATAAAACTAAACCTCTGAACAAAAACCCAGAGGAATTTGCTGCCAAGGTTACCTGGAGTTACACTCTTACTTTTACTTTTCTTTCTAAAGCATTCCTTGAAAAGAAAATCCTCCTACCTGTTGCTGAGTCTTGTCTGCATGGATGACATCCACATTGATGCCTTCGTAAATAAGCTCATGGAAAAGCTCTTTAGCCCTCTCAATAGACTGTACAAAAACAAGGACTGGAGGAGCAAAACCCTGCAAAAAGAGTAAGTTTATCTCAGATTCCAAAGTCCTGTTCCTTGCAGAAATGGAGACACAGCAGACTTGGGCAATGGTTTAATGTGTGTCACAGAGAAGTGTTTGACCTGGGAAATTGGGAGTCTCTGACAGAACACAGCTCAGTTCAGCAGGAAGAAGAACATGCTCAGTCTCTCCAAAATACCTTTTTAACAAGCTCTCTCATTGCTGTCAGTTTTCCTGTCTCAGATCCAACAAACAACAGCTCTTGTTCTACTGTCTCTGCTGCAGAGTTTCTGAAACGAGAAATCCAACAGAAAGACTTTAGTGGTTTTTACGTACATTATGAAAAACTTATATATTAATAAATATATATAATATATAAAACCCCCATAAAAATATTACCTGGTGAATGAGAAATACTGCACAACAAAACCTATTTCACCAGTGCATGCTCCTAAAACTGATGTTTATTTGATGATAAAGTAATTGGCAAAGGAAAAGAACACTTTATTCAACACATGAGAAAGATCTACGTGCCTACACAATTTTTTCTGCAGACAAACAACCTGCAATGCTGACTAACAAAAGCCACAAAACCAGGCAGGCTGATGATGCGAAGAAAACAATTTCCCAGGAAATAAACTTTTAAAAAAAGCAGAAAACACCTACCTTGCTCCAACAGACACCAGGACAACGCTGTCCAGGTTGAGCTTACACCACTCCTCCACGTCGTGGGCGAAGGTAGCACTGAACAGGGCCCTCCTGACCAGGTGGGAAGTGCATGCCAGGAAGATGGAAGCCAGTTGGTCCCGGAACCCTGACTTCCCATCCTCAAACAGCTTGTCCGACTCATCCACCACCAGCCACTCCACGCTAGGAACAGGAGGTTTGCATTTCAGGAGAGCCACTGGGGGAGAAGTGCCACTTTCGAGTGGCAAAGCACATTTGAAACAGACTCTCATACCTGCTCAAGTCTATGGCTGGAGGGTCTTCTTTCAGCAAATAAATGAGTCTGTTGGGAGTAGTGACCAGTATATCTAGCGAAAGAAAAGAAGCAAAATGTCAAAAAAATATATAAAATAAACCAAACAAACAGAGCCCTGAGAAGTGCCAGTTCCAATCCAATCTGCCAGAGGTAAAACTTAGCAGAGTCCGTGTCAGGCTCACTTCTCATTTCTCCCCTGCCACTCTTTGAGCGTTGCACAACAGATTGCACACTTTGAGTGGCATTAGCCACCTCCTTAAAACCACACAGCTCAGAGAGAAAGGTCAGTGACATTTTTTAAATTTTTAGAAGCACTTCAGCCGTTAAAAGTTACCAAATTTCTTGGAAGACTTGGGCCCAAACTTCTTGGCTGCCTCAGCTGCCTTGTGGATCATGTGGATTCTGAAGCCTGTGCCCTCCGCCAGCTTCACCAGCTCCCGGTGGGTCTGAAAAGGCAACAGAGACTGGATTTTCAAACTGAGCTGATGAGATTTCTAACCAAAAAACTGCTGACAATCGTGGAATCATAGAATCATGGAATGGTTTGTGTTGGAAGGGACCTTAAAGCTCATCCAATTCCCCCCCTGCCATGGGCAGGGACACCTTCCACTGTGCCAGGTTGCTCCAAGCCTCATCCAGCCTGGCCTTGGACACTGCCAGGGATCCAGGGGCAGCCACAGCTTCTCTGAGCAACCTAATCCTGAAGACAGAGCTTCAAACACCATCCTGATTCCAGTGCTAAAAGAAAGCTCTCTGGTTTCCTTAGCATAATAAAATGCAGCCCTTTAACAGACATTACTGCCATATGTGGCTCCCTCTCTCACACGAATAAAAACTGCCCAAAGGTGTCATTTTTATTTCATTTTAATAACACAGCTTTGTTATAAAGTTATTCCTTGAAATTCTGTGTTTGGGACAAACAGATAAACCTCTCGTAGCAATCTCAAGTAGGAAAGGAGGTTTTAAGAGCACCTGAGCATTGGGCAGTTTAAAATATGATCAAAGAATCTCAAGCCTCTAATCTAATCATTTAGATTAGACTCAGATAATAGATATGTACCTACTTCACAGAAGTCAAAAGACTTAAAAAGAAACATTTAAATTAGCTTTTTCTGATATGTGAGGGCAATAAAGGAAAAAAATATTTACTGAGCTGCTATTTGGCTGATGCAGAATGAAAATACTGAAATACATCAGTGTGAGATTCCCTCCACACACACCTGGCTGGCAAGTTCTCGGGTAGGTGATATGATCAGAGCCCTGAATCCTTTGTTCCTGGGTTGTTTCAGATGTGTTAAGAGAGGGATACAAAATGCCAGTGTTTTTCCAGACCCAGTAGGAGCTGAAGCCAGAAGCTCCCGACCCTGTAAGAAAAAAACAAAGGGGTTACATTCCACTAGAAAAAAAAAAAAAAAGGAGTAAAAATCACATTCCCATCAATATCAAACTGACCCAAAATACCTTAGGAAAAGCACAGATGAGGAAAATTGTAAAGGCCAAGCTTTCAACTCTGATGCAGTTGATCCAGCTTTAAAACTGCCACAAACACAGCCATGGCCCCAAATTTTGCCAGAATCCCTGAAATCCCAGAGAACTCACATGCATCATGACGGGAATTGCCTGCATCTGGATCGGCGTTGGGACATGGAAGCCTGCAGCTTGGATGTTCTCCATGATTTTAGGGTGGACTTTGTACTCCTTCTGAAGCTGATCGAAGGTGGCAATGGGGTCAGGGAGATCTGTTCCCTGAATGTTGATCCTGTGCTGGTTCCTGAAGCGATTTATCTGCAAGGCAAAAGACAAACTCTTTGTTTTTATCCTTGACACCATAAAACTCACCACGTAAAGACCCTCAATTTTCAGATCAAGCACCCACAGAACACCAGGAACCTGCTGCTGCATCAGAATTCCCTGGTCCCACCTTTTCTCTCCTCAAGCGTTCAAGCTTCTCTGCAGTAGGTTTTTTGTCCTCAGCACCTTCAAATTTTGCTTCCAGAGAGGACATCCACTTTATTTCATTGTTTTCTGACAGCTCTGGCATTGATACTGCTCCTGGACATTGCAAACAAATTGAAGCTTCCTTTAGTAAAATACAGACAGGCATTATTTGGAGACAAAAAAAATCTCAGAATCTTTTCCCTCTCATTCTCAATAAAACTAATCAAGACTCCAGAAGGATGGCAACCACAACCCCAGGTCTCAGTGCTGAATCTTGGCCCAGTTATCCGATCAGCTCTGAGCCAAGGAACCCAGAACCAGATGAGCTTTAAAAATCCAATCTGGGATTCCATGATGATTCTACCAGGGATACACACGTGTGCACAAATACCTCGTGTCTTTTTCTTTTTTCTTTTCCCTTCACTGCTTTCTGCCGTTCTTTTCCTCTTTCCTGCCACCTCTCCATCGTTTTTCCCTGCTCCATCCTTCTGCTGCTTCACCTCCTCTTCAGCCCCTGCGAGCCCCCAGCCCTCCTCGGCAGACCCCTGAGGGTCTCCCTCCTTGTTCCCGAAGAAGTCGAGGCTCTCCAGCGAGACGCTGCCGCGGTTCCCTTTCACCACCTGCGGAAGAACAGGGAAAAGGGTGAGACGCCATGGCCAGGCCCCCGCTCCTCAGCGCCGCGGGCGGGGGGGGACGAGGCTCCGGAGCCTGAACCGCGCAGGGGCCGGTCCCCAAGCCCTCCCCAGCCTCCCCTCAGTGTTCCCGCACCCCGAATCGCCGCGCGTCGATCCCGAAGCGCCGCACGTCAAAGCGAGCCCCGGCACCCAAGCGCCGGAACAGCTCGTGGGTCTCCATGCTGCCGCGCTCCCAGCATCCCCCGCACCGCCGGCGGAAATGGGGATCACTTCCGGCGCGGAGCGGCCGGGTACCATGGCAACCGCCCCTCGGGGTGTCATGGCGACTCGTTACCACGGCAACGGCGCGGTCGGGCTTTTCTAGGCCGCAGCGGGCCCGAGGCCACGGAGATGCCGCAGCGAGATGGGAACGGCTGTCGCGACAGCACGAGGGTGGCGAGGGAGGATTCCTTCCCCCTGTGGATGCCTCCATGTGGCCCCTTCCAGCTCTGCGGCAGTCCTGGAATCTGGAAGGGAGCAGAAAGGAGGATGTCGTTGCTGCCCTGTGCACAACCACTTTGCTTAATCCTTGATTTATACTCATACAGTCCCACCTCACAAGTGTGCGTGAAGAAACAAATGCTTGAGGCCGTGGCAGGAGCAACCCAGCAACTGGCTGAGCTCCTCAGGGCATTGAAGAAAGTTTGCCCAGATTAAGATCAGAATTTATTTAATTAATGTATTTATTCATTATGATAAACATGAGATCCAATAGCGTAGGTAAATCTAGTACTCCCTATCAGATCAAAGAATACAGATTTTTCCCGGTTGTTCTTGAAGGAAAACAAACAGAAATCTAATTAGCAGCAACAAAAACGATTTAATGTAATAAAAGTCTCAAAGGCTAAAGGTTTACACTGCTGAAATCCAAGAGCTCTAAGACATATAGGCCATGGCTGTTCCTCCTGTAACACTCACTACTTTAATAACAAACTTTGAGATGAAAAATTGGGTAAACCTGATCCTCCCCTCCACCCTTCTCTGCCTGATTTATAGCGCTTTTTCTTTGCCAGACTTTTAACTTCCCCGCAAATGGGTGGAAGCAGACCCAGGGACGTGGGTGCAGAGCACCACAACGGTGACAGTTCCCTTTCTTGTGTCCCCAGTGGTGTATTTACAGTGAATAAAGACTCAGCTCCACATCCTTCGTGCAGTTCCCAGGCTGAGGCTCCTGCTTTGCTGCGGGGAGCAGTGACTAATGGTTGCTGCGAGAGGATGGGGAAGAATGTGGAGGCATTTGTGTAACAAAGAACTATAAATCATCTCCAATATCCATCACTCACCAAGGGATGCTGTTGGCAGATTCAAGAGTGAGGAAACAGGGAATGTTCTCTTCAGCAGTCAGCTGGGAAATCCCTTTGTATCAGGAGTGAGGAGCTCTGCTTCCGAGGGCAGGAAGCCCTGCGCCAGGAGCGAGGGACCATGGAATATCCTGAGCTAACAAGGATCATCCAGTCCAGCTCCTGGCCCTCCACAGACACCCCAACAATCCCATCCTGTGCTTGAGAGCATTGTCCAAATGCTCCTGGAGCTCTGGTAGCCTTGGGGCTGTGACTATTCCCTGGGGAGCCTGTGACCACCCTCTGGGGCTGTTGTCACTCTGCTGCTCCTGCTCTGAGCAAGGTGACCTAAAACCTCGCAGAGAAGGGCTTCCCTCAGGTGCCAGCAGCAGAAACCCCACAAAGCAAAGGATGCCTCGCTTTGTTCCCTGTCATTGACCCAAACCTCCTCAGAGCCTCCTCACAGGGACTTCCCACTCCAGCTGCACCACACCAAACAGGAAACATCCACCTGTGCCAGCCTAAGGAGGCATCAACCCCCCAGCCACAGCCACCATGAGGAGCCTACAGCCTTTACTGCAGCAGCCCGTGTCTTTCCTTGAACCCCCTGTCCTGGCTGTGTGTGCCAAGGAACACGGTGCTTCCAGCACACCGGGGCTGGATACAGCCATAGCAGAGGAGGGAAGTGCTGCCCGTTCTGCCTGGAGCAGCTGGCAGGATGCCCACGGGCTGGACTGGGATGTGGGGGAGAGCTCAGGCTCCTGCTTCCATTTGTTTTCCATTTGTTATCCATTTGTTATGCATTTGTTATCCTCCCCGGGACTGCAGCAGGTACCGGTGGGTGGGGAATAGCCAGGCACTCTCCTGACCCCGACACAGCCCCATCCCTCCAGGGCTCAGGGATCTCCGGGGTGGTGCAGAGCAGCTCAGGTGAGATGTGTCCGAGGCGTGGAGCTGAAATAAAACCCCATAAGACAGCAAAGCAAATCAGGTGAGTGCATTTATTCCATCACATGCCAGCTCCGAGTTCCTTACCTGTAGCCGTGGTCTCCTGGAGAAATCCAGCTAAGCCAGCATCTTCTCTCCTGTGTGTCCATCTGTTCCACAGGTGTAAGGCAGGAATTACAGGACAGTGGGACTTTCTGCACATGTGCCCCCCACGCCCTGCCCTCGTGCTACATCATCATCATCACTAATATGCACATAACAGTCAATTAGCCCGGCCGAGCGCACTCGTGACCTCTGATCCCTGCTGTGTCCCCCGATCCATTAACAGGCCCTCAGCCCTTAGCTCTCAGTATGAATTGATGTAGCATCCATTCTCTTGCAGCAAGGAAACATGCGTCCTCATTCAGCTGTCCATTTCCACTTTCTGTTCCTTTGTCCTCCCCTTCTGTTCCCTGTGTTGCTAACCTGGTCACCACTTCTTGACCCCATGTCCTTGTCCCTCCCAAGGGTGTTGTAATCCCAACCACCGCCAAAAAACTTTTACTTTTTTCCCCCCTTTACTCACATCTTATTTAGCGAAAAATGGTTTCCAGCAGTGTGGGAGCTTTGATCCCCTATTCAAGAAATCCTTGCAATGTTTTTTTAAAGACTTTCTTTCTAAGGCAAATGAATTCTTCATAAAGGGGGAAATGGTGTGCTGGTTGGGCTCTGTTCATCTGAGGAAGACAAATGATCTGTTTTATTACTTGAAAAGCATAACAGTTGAGTGTGTAGATTTGTGATTTATCTGTAATTAAGAATCCATTTGAGCAGCATATTAATTACAGAGAGGAGAATTAATTTTGCTGAGTAGGAAAGTAAAATCAAAGTTCCTTGAATTAGAAGACAGCGTAAAATGCCTGAGGCTTGGGTTTTCCATGGCTCTGCACTACACCTACACTGAGACAGGACAACTCTAGGGCATATTTGAGTTTTTTGACTTTTTTTTTCTCCCTGGGTCAGAGAAATAAAGCCCAGGGCCTCAGAGACCTCTCCCTGCCACCGCATTCCCATTCTGCCAGGGCCGCTCCCATTGTGCCGCACATGCCGCTCCTTTGCCTGGGGGCTGCAGCAGGACCCAGGGGTCTCCCACCACCCACAACGGGGGAAAAGGATCCTCCAGGATTAAATGGTCCCTTGGCTGCTGCGGGGAGCCCAGGCATGGCAGGGCAGCACGCAGAGCTGCAGGAACAATCGGAGACGCACTGGAGCAGGCAGAGAGCTTTCTCTGGATGCTGAGTGCGTTTTGAAGTGTTTGGGTGCAGTGCCTCGGTTGAGGACAGTAGACTGTTCCAGAGCTGTCCTGCTGGTCTTCCTGACTCACATCTCTGCCCCCATCAAACCTCTTCACGGACAAGACCTTCTGCGAGCACATCACGGGCATCACATTGATCCCATCTCCCGCGCCAGCAGGAGATGGGATCAGTGCCACAGCACCTGGCACAGGGACTGCTCCAGCTCCGGTCCCTCCCCAGCGGGGAGCTGGCACCGCCCGCACACAGCCCGGCCTCCCGAGCCAAGCACTCTCTGCATTCCTCCCTGTGTGCTCCTCAAACGCCGCCACCAGCCCGAGCAAACCCGCTCAAAGGCTCCAAAGGCTGAGCGCGTTTGCAGCGCGCAGGGAAGGACGATGCTGTCCCCTGTGACCTGTCCCGGCAGCGCAGGGCAGCCGTGTGCGGGCTGCTCCTGCGGGGAGCACAGCCCCAGCCTCGGCACAGCCCGTCTCACAGCAATCTTTTCCTGCTGACATTCCCGGCAGATCCGGCCATCTGGCTGGACTGGCAGAACGGGTCTGGAAAGCCCTCGTGTGTGAGCTGTGCTGTTGTGCAACTGCGCCGTCCTTACGTGCGCACACTCTGAGAGACGACTTTAGAGTCACAGAAATCGCTCAGCTGCATTTCGGTGTCCCTGAAGAGGCCCTTCCCATGCCTTCATGGCCAGCAGAACATCAGCTCCTTCACAGGGACTTCCTGAGCAATCCAGCTGTTTGCTGCTGGCCTGTGTGAGCCGGACTGGCTGCAGCCCGGCCAGCACCAGAGGCCTGGGATGGCAGCTGAGCCCCAGCACCGCCCTGGCAGCGAGGTGGGCACCAGAACAGGGCTGCTGTCACACACCTGGACACAGGGACCTGGGCACCAGGCCCCCAGACCCCAGCCAGCAGCTGGCACACATCGTTGGGCCCTGGACAGGGTTTCCCTGGCTCTGTTCCTCCCGCAGTGACGGAGGTGATAAGCCCAAGGAGCCCTGCTCCAAGGGACGGCCAGAGCCCCGTGCTGGGGGCTCATGCTCAGGGTTTGATAAGCCCTGTTGTGGCTCTGGGGCAGGCAGTGAGGGCAGCTCACCTGGTTGTGACACAGTGACTTTGCTGGCAGCACTGACAGCGCTGCAGCACAAGCAGGAGGCAGTCGGGCATGGGATTTACCCATCGGGGCAGCTGTCACAGCTGTGCTCTCCTCGGAGCTGAAGGAGAGGTCATGCTCCTGCTCAGCCCTTCACATCCCACCTCTGCACACCTCAGGTTTCCCCGTGCTCTTCCCCTGCTCCTAGGCTCACGGATTGGAGAAGGAGGATGAAAACACACAGAGCTCTGGGTGATACCTCCATGGACAGAGCGGGTCCCTGTGTCACACAGACCCACGGCAGCCCTGACCACAGCTGCTACCCCCTGGCCTTGGCAGCGCTGGCATCTGGGGGATTTTCCTTTGTACCCACACCTGCACTTTAAATTAAATGCAACCTTGTCCCTGTGCCCGTGAAGGAGGCTGCAGTTCACATGAAGGGACACTGCTAAAGCCTCGTGGCAACCTGTGGATCCTCACGTGCAAGGAATTCCCTTATAAGCAGCTTTGAACTGTAAAACGATCACTCAGCCCTGTAAAACTGCACTGGTCATAAATGAACTTTGTCATGGTTCTGCTGGTTTCTTTGCTCCATAACAACTGCATCACACACAAACACCACGTGCCCGACAGCAACAGCAGGAAAAAAGTATCTTCCAGGAGCTTCATTTGACATGACATCGCATTTTCCAGCAATTTAATGAGGCAGCCAGGGCACCTGTGGCAGCAAACACCCCACCCAGGGCTTCTCCCAGCAAGGTGAGGTCTGGCCAGGGACAGTCCCAGCCCCAGCCCAGCTGCTGCAGAGGCTGCTCTGAGGAGTTTTGTGTGGTGTTTACCATCCAGAAAGGTTTCCTCAGCCAGAGGTTAACTCAAAATCAGAGGAAGCTTTCTCCACACGCAGGTATGTGTAGCACCCACAGCATCCTTAGCAACCCGTCCTGCTTTCCCCTTCCCAGATCCTGCTGCCCAGGGACAGAAAGTGACAGCACACAACACACTGTTCAGCAACTTCATAAACCCATACCTCTGGGGAAAGCACCATCTGTTATTAATCTTTTGTTCTACTCGCAGTATTGACTTTATCCTGTCTGCTTCATCACACTCTGCTCCGTGGGAGTCACCTGCTCCATCTGTGTCTTCATTTGGATGTATCCTCTGCCCTTTTCCCCCTTTTTTTTGGCTCTGTCCCCTCTTCCTTCACCACATCCCTCTCTGGTGGGGTCAGTTCTCAAAGCCTCCTTTTCCCAAGGTTTTCACTTACCTTCTCTGCAGAGCTGAGTGGAGAGCAGCACTGACCCTGGGCCATTTACCACAGGATCCTTCATACCCCAAACTCCATCCTTTCAATCTGTGACTCTCTTACAGCTGGTGCAGAAATCAGGCCCCAAAAGGCACTGCATCAGCTCAGCTGCAGAAGGTCTAGTGCCGCTTTCTCCCACCTGCTTCCCACTGGATTGTCCATTCCTCCCTCTGCAGAGCAAATTCAACCTGCATTTGCATCAGCCAGGGAAAACTTAATCCATGAACCTCACCAAGGTTCCACCCTTTTCCACTGCTGTGCTCAGAGTCACTCAGCTCTGTTAGCTCTCCACAATCAAGGATCTTCAAAAGCTTTCCAGCCCCTAGAGCACACCCTCCCACCTCCCCCTCGGGCTGCACTGACCCACGGGCTCAGCATCCAAAGCTGACGGGGCTCGGCTTTGGCACTCCCCTCCTAATTGCTTTGCTTAGCACTCGGCTGCTAAAGTTAGCAGGGGATGAGGGAGAAACCGTGCTGGGCTAAGGGCAACATCATTAGAGCATCATTAGGAGGGTGAGGACATGGCTCTCCCCACCTCTAAAAGCCTCCTACGATTTCTGGCTGATACCTGGGGATTCCCAGGAAACGCTGGACTCCCCACATCCAGGCAGGTATAAATGGAGATGATCATTGCAAGGGACAGCAGGAGGGACGTGCCACCAGCCTGTGTCCCTGTCAGCCCCACCTCTGCCAAACCACCACAGATGACCACTGTGGAATTCACAGACCACACAGCAGCAAGGACTCAGAAGAAATGGTGTTTAATTATGGTATACATTAAATTAAATGTAATTCTGAATATTGGTCTCCAAATTCCTGATGACTTATTCACCGTAGGGCAGCTCTGGTCAGTCCCAGCAAAGGTGAGGGTCCCACTGTGCCAGACAACTGAGTCAAGGAGCCTTTCTCAGCCCAAAGAGAGAGCATCCAGTGTTCTCCTTCTTAGCAGGGTTATCTGTCCATGGGCACCTCTGCTGCTGTCCACCTCTCTAAATCGCTCTCAGCAGTTGGCACATGCCACAAAGTTAATGAAAAATCAGCACAGCTGGGGAGCAGTAGATCCATTTACAGAGGGGAGCAGGTACGGAGGAGCTCGTGTCTCACAGAGGGCAGATGATGCCTTGAACAGCTTCTATGGCTTTGGGAGGTTGGACTTGGGCACCCAAACTCCTCCAGGGCTCTGGTGTCTGTCCTCAGCAGGTGCCTGAGGGGCTGGATGTGCCCTCACCGTGGAGCAGGGATCATTCACAAGCTGGTGATCTTTCTGCAGAGCTTTCCATCCAGGAGGTGAGACAGGGCAGCAGCTGGAGCATTCACACCACAGCCCAGATTCCATCCATCCATCCAGGGACCACAAGGACGAGAGCACCCTGTGCGCTGGTAAGGGTGGAGCCAACAAGGCTTATCACCAACTGCTGAAGGCAGGAAGAAGCCACCTGTACTGGCCATTTACTGGGCAGGAGATGAGGCAGTAACTGGGCACCCAACCCCTCTGTGCCCCGAGGGAGGAGAAGAGGGAGAGAGTCTCTGAATGCCATCTGGGGAAGATCCCATCAGAATTCCACGTGGCCTCGTTCACTCTGTAGCAGCAAATGCTCCAGGCTCACCTGGAAGCTGCCGACGCTCACCAGCAGCTGGATGTGTTCACCAGGCTGCCGAGTCCTTCCCCACCCCACCAGAGCCCATCTCAGAGTCCCCAAAAGCAGGGAAGTCCATTGAGGTTAATTCATAGTCGCAGTTGTCCCCACAGGGGTTGTCCAGGTCCTGCCAGGGCTCCTCTCAGCTGGCCCTGTGCCCTTCCTTCACATGGGATGTCACCATGCAGGGGACACGTGTCTGCCTATCCTCCTGCACAGCAGAGCCTGGTGCTGCCTGACCAGGGTCCTTGGCAGGCCCAGGATTGGAATTAACTCATTTAAAGGAAAAAGAGAAATACAAAACCAAAACCATCCTCAGCTCTGACCTTTACCATAAAAAAAAAAAAGAGGAGAAAGAGAAGATATTCAAGACCAATATATACAGATGGGGGAATTGCACTTAATTACAGTAGTTTACATCCATTGGACAAAATTTACTTCTTTTTTATATAAATCTCTATGTATAGGAGTGGGGAGGGGGGAGGATGGAGCAGACTGTACCTATATTTACAGTTTAATTGGCTCAGTTCAACAACACATGCAATTCCTCCCTCCAAACGCCAAGTAACAGACCCCGGTCCCTCTCAGTCCGCCGAGTGGAGGAGTAGAACTTAAATATGATCCATCTTCCCCTTCTGCCAGTTCCCAGCACAGCTCGTGCCCTCTTCCTCGGGAGAGCCTCTTGGAAGGCAAATACTTCAGAAAAACAATCCCCAAGACACATCTTGGAAATACTGCATGGAGGGAAGGAGAGGCAGGTCCCGGTTGGGCCCCGTGGCTCCGGGCTGGTCCCCGGTGGGCTCGGGAGGGCTGCGGGGAACCTCGAGCCCCGGCTCCGTGTCGGGCTCCTCGCTGCTGGGCTGTGCTCGAGCAGGCGACTCTCAGGCTGTGAGCGCAGCTCGCCGGCGGGATGTTGTGGAAAATAAGATCCCGTTGCTATGTGCAAAAGCAGCGAGGTGTGGAGCATCACCAGGCTTGCAGGGGACACTGGGGAGGGAGAGAGAGCAGCACGGTGAGTGGCAGGGAATGAGGCAGGAGGAGGAGGAGGAGGCAGCGCTGCAAAGCGTTTGGAGGCATCACCTCCTGCACTTCTCCGTGACCTTGGTGGTGCCCTACTCAGCCCCGAGCCCTCCCTGGCAGCCCTGAGGGGGAGGCAGTGGGAAAATACTTTCTTAGCCAGCTATTGCCACCCCCTCCTCAAAATAATAATAATAATAATAATAATAATAATAATAATAATAATAATAATAATAATAATAATAATAATAATAATAATAATAATAATAATTTTTTAAAAGGGCCTGTTTGTGCCCAGGCTGTCACAGAGATTGTGCCACACAGCCCAAAAGCAGCCAGGCGTGAGGCTGAGCTCTGCTGAGGTGGGAGCAGCACCGGGAGCTCATCACTGACCGCCAGCATCACTCTCACCTCCAGGGATGGAGCTGAGCAGCCCCCCCTGCCACATCCATCCCACTGCAGAGGCCCCTTCTCCATCCCTCTCCATCCCTGGGGTCCCCCCAGTCCCCGGTGGGCGGGGGCCCAGGGGTGGGGGTGACCTTGTGGGCTGGAGCGCAGAGCAAACATCGTCAGGCGGAGATAAGGAGACGCCAGGAGCCTCCCGTGACATGTCATTAGGGACTGGCCGTGGCTATCAGGTGTTTGCCCACGTAATAAACATGGTGGCTTGGCCTCAAGCGTTGTCAGAGGAACCGGGAGGTATTTGCCCCCTCCAGGTCTAATAACAACATCTGATAAGAGACCCACAGCAAGCGAGGGGAGAGCTGGGGGTGACCAGGAACCTCCCTCCAGCTCCGTCTCCCCAGCAGGACCTGGAGCAGCCACTGACATCACAGAACAGGTTTTGAGGCCTGGTGGGGGCTGCCTGCCTTATACCAAGGCAAAGTGTGGAGGAGCCAGGGCACAGCCCCTGGTAGCCCCAGTCAATGACAGAAATCCAAATCACCAGAAATATTCAGGTGTTTGAGCAATTTGGGGGGGTGAGCAGCATTTATGGGGCCCCCATGCTGTGTCTGTCACACTTCATTCACCTCTGGCTAATAAAACAAGTGACCACCAAGAAAAAAATCCATGTCCAAAGGTAAATTTTTCCAGCTGTAGCTTGGGCATCGAATGGTTGGTAGGAAAAGAGACCCTGGGGGCTGGGAGGGTTCTCTGTTGGACACAGGGGTCAGATCCTGCCCTGGTGCTTGCAGGATATTTATCATGTATTGGGGGTAATGAGGGGGTGGGTGCCCCTTCACCACAGCAGGTGAAGGGTCCTGGCCCCATATCCCCCCTCCTGAGCCGTGACACCTCCTCCTGCTTTAATTAAAGTGCAGAAACGTGATGGAGGCAGAAACCCCCGGGAGCCCCAGCCCCATGGGCAGCGCCGGTCAAGGTAGGGTGATCTCAGGGCCCGGGGCAGCGAGGATGGCCGGGTGCTATCTCCCTGCCAGGGACATTTCCTGTGTCCCGGGGCTCCTGCGGCCAGCCCAGCATCAAAGGCAGGAGAACTCGATTAATCAGGGGCAGTTCGGGCTGAGCGCGCAGCAGATGGGCCGATAAAGCTGCACGGAGGAAATGGAGCTCGGAGGGGCGGCCGTGCCTGAGTGCTCACCCTGAGACCTGCAAAGAGTGGGATCCCCGGGGGGGTGGTGGCGTTTGTGACCCCTTCCCAAGCACCCCAAACCCCCCACGTCTCCCCTTTGCAGCCCCAGCCCTTTCCTTCCCCCTCAGTGGGGGTCTCACAGTGATCCTGGGGGGGTCTCACAGCAATCCCACACTGTATTTACTCTGTGGTCATTGCAGACATTTTTTTCCTGTCCCCTGTCAAACCTCGGGAAGAAAGTTTATCTGAATGCAAGTTCAAGGCTCTCTCTTATTTATCTAGCGATCAATAAGGGCCACATATTTCCCACAGTCCCCAGAGCTGGCTCTCAGAAAGGGACTATTGTCTAAGAAAAGCCTCACACACCTGATTTGAACCAGGATAAGTCCGGCCTTACACCTGCAGTGGGCAGATGATAAAGGTTTATGGGCTGGGGGAAGCTGGGGAGCCTTGGACTCCACTTGACTCCAGCCAGGGTCGATCCCCCTGGACACGGGAAGCAGATCCTGCTTGGTTCTACCTTCTCAGCCCCAGTAGGATGCTCCCACGCTCATGGAGCTGCCCTAGGGATGAGCAGGGCCCAGCTGGTACCAGCAAGTGTTAGATAAAATTGCCCAAATCCCCATCATGCCACCTGCAAACAGGTGTTTTGGAGCCCGTGAAGGGGCTGGAACGGGGCTCTCATCCTCAGCTTCCCACATGAGTGCAGCACAGGCAGCAGGACAGGGTCTCTGCTACTCCCTGCACCTCCAGCCCCATATCCAGAGGGGGAAAAGCTCCACTCCACCTCCACACTCCCACCCCGTGCCCCCTCAGCCACCTCTGCGGGGCCATTACCTGCTTACTGGAAGACATATTGGTGAGTGTGCTGATGCTGCTGGTGTCCGTCACCACCATGGCCGAGGGGAAGCGGGAGGTGTGGGAATACTGGGGAGGCTCCTGTTTGTGTGCGTACACTGCGGAGAGGAGGGGGACAGCTCAGGGAAAAGCCACTCCCAGCCAGCAGGTCCAGGGATGGGAATGGGCAGCGTGGAGACAGGGATGAGATAAGGGAAGAACCCACCACTTCCCTCCAAGCCGCTGCATTCTCAGGCAGCAGCTCGCCCCCAGAAACGCGTGGGGACTGAGAGGATGTGGCTCCAGATGGATGGAGTGGGAAAAGGAAGGGATGAGATGGGATGTGACCACCCTGCACAGCATCCCGTGGGCTGGAACCACGAGAGAGGGGCAGCAGCCAAGGGGGCCAGCTTGGGCAGGGGAGAGCAGGAGGAGAGCACAAGCCCATTTCCCATCTGAATTAATTTCTGGGGCCCTCTGCAGCTCCCCCTGACCCTTACTGTGTGAGTTCTGCAGCTGGGTCACGGTGGCCATGAAGGGCTGCTGTGTCATGTGGCCGGGGGACTGCTGCATCAGTGGCTGCTGGTGTGGGCTGTGGAGCTGCTGGGAGAACTGGACTGGCTGCAGGGCTGCCAGGCTGCCGGCCACGCTGTTGATGACAGGGACACTCTGAGCCTGCGAGGTGTTCAGACCTGGGAGTGGGGAGAGAGCAGAGCAGGATGTCAGCGCCAGCAGGAGCGGGCAGTGTCCCCTCCCTGTCACAGGGCAGGGCACGGAGGTGACCTCGGGGTGCACTTACTCTGGGCGATGGCCATGACTCCCGAGAGCGGCGTCATGATGAGGTTCTGGGATTGCTGCGGGTTGTGGTGGGACAGGCTGTGGATGTTGGTCAGGGTGCTCACCGGGGGCAGCCCGCCCCCCGACACCGAGATCTGCAAGGCAGGACAGGCACTGTCAGAGCACGGTGCCCCAGCCCCCTCCTCCACTTCATGGGGACGTGGGGGGATCAGCAGAGCCCCCTCCTCAGAGGGGAGCAGGCTGCAGTCCCGCTGGGGCTCACCCCACACAGCCCCCAGGGTGCAGACCCCGACTGCAGCACCTCAACTTGGTGTTAATAAACAGCAAAGCAGCACTGGGGAAGGACTTTGCTGGCGCTGGCTTCCAGCTCCACTGGAGCATGGCACCGGGACAAGGCACATCCCAAGCCTTTGCTGTTTTGTACCCCAAGTCCAAGCTCCAGCCCTCGGGGACAGCTGAGGGTTCTCGACACTCATTAACTTCTTACAGTTGTGCTTGTAGGGGAAAGTGGGACCTATAGACTCAGGAAGGTGAAGAAAAATGACAGAATGCAGATTAAAAGGGCCTCGTGGTGATGATCTTAGTCACCAACCTGGCAGGATACCGGTGAGACGGGGCGGGTGTGCACAGCCAGAGCCAGTGCCCGGGCTTTCGGGCCAAAGTTTAGGGATCAGACAAAGGCACTTGGCATGTGCTGCGAGGACTGGAGCTGGTCCCCAGGACACCTAAGTGCCTTATTTCTTTAATTGCTGCACCTTCCCCTAATCCCTATCGTTAGCCCTCTCACACTGAGCGACCTCGATCCCAACTTGGAGCCATCCCCGGGGCCCTTTGGGTGACATTTCTGGACACCAGTTCCGAGCACCTTGTTTATTTTGCACATGTGAGCTGGAGATAGCAATTGAAACAAATCCATCAATAAATTCCAAAGCCCGGGAGTGACTCACATTTCCTGATCCGGTATTTTCCACTTTCAAAGTCCCTTCAAGGCCGGGTTACACCACACTCGGCTGCACAAGTCAAACAGCTCCCGGCAAGCACACGCTGCTCGCCTGCAGCCCCAGCTCCTCTCACGGGGTGTTTAGCCCCAGAGCACTGCACCTGGATTGTGCATGACTGGAAAAGACCCTCCAGGCACTGGACCCTCAGGGCAGACCCTCTGGCACTAACACAGCTGAGGCAAACACTGGAGCATGAAAGAGCGAGCCACCCAAGATTTCTGGAGCCTCAGTAACGCTCTTTCCTGAAAGATGCAGCAACTTCCTTGGCAGCTCCTTGTTTCATGTGGGGCATTAAAGGCACATGTTTACTTACTAGAAACCACAGCCTACAGCATATTTCTATTAAATCACTTGCAAGCACCAGCTAGCCCTGCCTAGAGATCAGAGATAAGCTGGCAGAGCCGCGCTGCCGCGGTCCCACACGGTGCCCACGGCGCTGGGCAGTGTCTGTGCTGCGGGGAGAACTCAGCAGGGCTCTTCTGCTGCACTTTAGCAAGCGGCTTTTCCCGGTTTGATCTGCTCCCTTTCCTTCTGCCGTGCTGCCCAGCCCCTTCCAGGGGTCTCTGTGCCAGTCCCAGGAGCTGGCAGGGGGTGCTGGCATTGCCTCATCCTCTGGGACCCCCCGCCCTGGGCACACGGTGCTGCTGCTGCTGCCGCCACCTTTATCCCTGACTCATTTTATGGCTTCCAGGCTGAGGGTTATGAGGCTCAACACACCCCTGAGGCAATCTGGGTGTGCTGGGGCAGAGGGAGTGGGCTGGGGGGTCTGGGGTGTCACTCTGCAATGTCCCCCCAGCTTGGCAGGGGATGCTTGGCTTTGCAGGGTGAGCGCCAGAGCCCGAGGGGCTGCATAGAGACCCTCTCCAGCCACAAGGAAAGGAACAATGAAACGGTGCCAGAGCTGAGGGAGGGGACATGAGCCCCTCCACGGCCACCCGGCTTTGCCAGGAGACCGACGGGATGGCCCAGGAGGGACAACCCTCTGAAAATGGAAGTGAAAACCGGGGAAGAACTGGCTTGGCCTCGTCACCCAGTGCCATGTTTGACTTTCGATTTCAGCAGGAAAAAAAACTCCTCCCGGAAAAGCAGCAGCTGCACGCAAACCTCTGCCAGCCTGCTCCAGGGGCGGGCTGTGCTGTGCTATCACATCCCATCCTGTCCTGACCCGAACCCCTGTACCCCCTCCTTGCCCTGCTCCTTCACCCGCTCCTCCAGGGGCTTTGCACCAGGAAGGGGCACCCCGAGTGCTGCCATGGCCCTGCAGCACCAGCACGGGGACGTGTCCAGCACCACAGGGATGCTGATATCCCATCTCTGCTCCTGCCATGCTGACATTGACAGCTCTGCCCAGCAAAGCCCCAAGGACATGGCAAAGGGGATGGGAGCTGCGAGGCCGGAGCCAGCATGAGCAGCTTCAATCCCCTGGGTGACGCCCTGAGACAAGAAGATCCCTGCTCTCAAAGAAAGCTCTTCCCCACCAAAACCCCAAACTTGGGAGGGCTTAGGGAAAACGTAATGAATGAGTATTTTATCAATACCATGTCACGGGCAGGAGAGAGCAAACACTGATCCACCCAGCGCGTTCAGCCTGCGATCAATGAACCCCTGGGCTCTGCCAGATCCATCTCGGAAAACATCCCATGTCCCACCGGGAGCGCCGCCTTGGTGGGGACAGTGGCACCCTCGTCCCCCACAATGCCCCATTGTTCAGCCTGGGCCGCGTGTGAAACCCGGGGAAAGCGTGTTTGCTCTGCCCGCTGGGCCCTCTTATCTTATCAGCGCCGCCGCCACAATGGGCCAGGTGTACTCACCATTTTACCGTCGGGAGAGAGCAAACCGTGGCCCGGGTCCAGGCTGGCCGGGGAGACCTGCTGCAGGACAGCCTGGCTGGTGGTGACCATGGCACCGCTGCCGTGGTGGCTGATGGCCCCCGAGGACGCGGCCTCGCCACTCGCTGCCTGGCTGTACCGGACCCCTGCAAAACACCGCCGGCGCTGGCATCACCCTCGGGCACCACAGAGGTGTCCCAGGGCTGTGCTGACCCCCAGGGATGGGTCCCTCTGAGGGGGACCCTCCGGCCCTCCCACAGTGTGTGGCACAAGGATGCAGATGGGCACAAGCTCCTAAATGACACCCGTGAGTGAGAAACCTGGAAAGCGTGTCCCTTCCTCCAGCACCGCTTCCCAGCTTGTCCCTGACCCCATCCCCTGAAGTCACAGTGAGCAGCTCCCAGATCCATGGCTCTCACTGTTTTCTCAGGCCTTTCTGCATCCGATTCCCTCTCGACGCCCTCTCCACAAGTGTATGATTAACAGGGCAAGGAAGCAGGGACCAGACACACACCAACCTCCAGAGCAGACCCCAGCCCTCCGCTGCCCTGGAGGGAAATCTGGCCCCAGCACAGGTCTTCTATATAAATATATTTAATTTGGCCAAAGCACCCCGCACTGATAACCGTATGATCAGCCATGTGTCATGGAAAGGCATCCACAGATCACAAATAATTAACTGAGGAAAACCCATGGGAAACAAAAGTGTCTTTTACGGGGCTGCCTTGACAACTACGGCGAAAAGCCATTTATTAGGAGGAGCCCAGCCCTGTGCTCCCAGCCAGATTTACTGAACTGCCCTGGGATCGAAGCGGTGGATGATGGACAGACAAACCATGGCTCTTCTGGGAAAAAATCCCATGGTGGCAAAGCCCATCTTGCTGTCCACCATGAGCATCATCCACCCGTGACCCCCAGCCGCTGCACGAGGGCACTGGGGACAGTGACCATCACAGGGGAGGTTCAGCCCACAGCTGGCTCAGTGAAGGATGCTCTAAGGGCATCTCTAAAATTAATCTCTGAACCAAGGAAAAGCAAAGAAATCATAACTGGAGTCCAGGAGCTCCACCAGCTCCAAAATCATCTGCCCAAGCACAGACCCACCCACACTCTCCACCAAAACCACAACACAGCCGCTCCCTGATCGCCTCCAAATTTTCCCCATCAGCTGGTTAAACACGTCCCACAGATAGGAATCTCCTCACGATGTCTGGTTCCTGATCATTTCCCAGCAAACCCCTTTATCCCTGATAATAAAAGAATGTCCTCTGGCAGGTGGATATTTGCCGGCCCGAGTGGACGTCCCTGCCGTGAACAGGGTAAACATTACTCAACCCGGGCACTGTCACACACATTCTTCCCGCGGCCCCGGCCCCGAGCAGAGGGTGCTTCACTCTGGGCCGGGATCCCGGCGCTGCTTAAACAATGGGAGGGGAGATAAAATAAAGCCCTTTCTTCAGGGCGCGATCTGAGAGATAGATGAGAGCGCAGACGGCTCCTCTCGCAAAGGAAATCAGAGTTTCTGCTGTCTTCAAGCTCTTCTGGGCTCAGTAAGAACAAAAAAAGAAGTCCATTTTAAATGCAGAATCACGCCCTATCCAGCTGAGGGGGTGGTAACTCATGAGCCGAGCCGCCCAAAGCTGTGAAGTTGGCTTTAAAACACACAGGAGGTTAAATGCTGATTTTCAAGCTCTTCCTTGCAACCCCAAGGATAAGACTTTGATTGTTTGAGGAACAATAACCAGCGCCGAGATTCCCAGATAGGCTGGGGACTGAGGTTTTGGGTCTCTAGATAAAACCACTGAAGACTCTGTGTCTTGATGAAGAGTCTTGATGAAGATTAACTCTCCCCAGGAGAGCGAGGTTGGGCTCTGGGGCTGGTGACAGTGGTGCCACACCAAGGACCCTGCTCAGAAATCGCTTGCTGGGCAGGGAGAAGCCTTCTGCCAGGGCTTCCTTGAGGAAGCAACTATCCTCACTGGGTTTCCCCCACTCCCACAGTGGGAGTGGTGTCATTATTTATGTGTCCCTGGGGCTGGGTTGGATTTGGGCAGATCAGATCATTAATATCGGGAAGCCGCTACAAGGCACCGTTGCTGTTGTCACTGTTGTAACACAGGGAGCTCCCTGATGATGGAGGTGCCTTTCCTCAGCTCCCCAGGCCTCCCTCAGTCACTGAACCCTGGGATCCAGCCCTCCCCTGGCAGAACAACCACTGGGACCTCCCCATGGCACCCCCACATTTGGGGTGAATGCATGGGGACAGCTCCAGCTGCTTGCACCAGCACTGAAGGATTCCTTCCCGGAGCGAGCTGGGGCTTTGGCATCCAGGGTTTATGAGCTGGGCTCAGACAGCCATCAGAGCCCGACACAAGGCTTCTCCTGCTGCTCTCCTGTGCCTCCACAGCTGGAAGCAGCCCTTGTGCAAAGGGATTTATTCCCCCTCAGTCTCTTCCCGCGGCTGCTCAGGAGAGGAGCCTGGATGGGGTTCACCAGGGATGGGTCTGGCCGTGGAGCCTTCCCTCCTCAAGGCTTTTTTTTTTTTTTAACTGGAGCTACAGCCATAATATAAAAGTCTGTTTATGGGACGGGCCATTGTGTGGCCCCTGAGCTGCACAGCCCGTGAAATGTTTTACTGCTTTCCCCTGCCCCAGACGAGCTGCAGGGTCCGGCTCCCGTAGCCTTAACCCTGTTCCAGCCAACGGATGGGGACAGCAGCGTGACAGCCCCCAGGGCAGGGGGTCCTGTGCACCCACAGCATTCCACAGACAGCCCCAGCACCTCCCAACTTCTCTGCCCTCATGCCACAGCACATCCCACCTCCAGTGTCTGCCCCTTCCCCCAGCTCCAGGCTGCACTTCTGCCCCAAGCTTCACCAACGTCCTACACATCACCAGCCATGCCAAACCCCAAAACAGACCCCAAAAAATCACCAGTGAGTGATCTGGTGGCACCAGGGATTCATCTCTGGCTCTGCCTGACCCCCCAGGATGCAGCCACCAGTGTGGACTAGGGTGTGAAAGTGGAGTGAGAAAGGCAAAGTGTAACTTTTGGGGTCACGCTGGACTCGGTGATGCTGCACCCACTGACACCATGAACAGCCAGGTCGCTGATGGGACAATTTCACCCTCCCAAAATTCAGGTCTAGGAGGTGCTGAGAGCAGCTCTGATTTTTGGGCTGCCACTCAAATTGTCCCTAAAGTGTTAATCTTGCTCAGTTACAGAGGTGCATAGTTTATATCCATTATAAACCCGTTTATGGGGACTAGACCCTCCCATTTCGCTGCTGTCATAAAGTTCTAATTACCCCCATAAAACAGGGAAAAGCTCCTAACAGTGCACTGTACCCACCGAGCCCCACAATGCGCCCGACAGTAAAATATTACAACTGCTGGCACCAGGTCCCAGTCAGAACCAGCACCCCAAGGAACAGCGGGGAGGATCCAGGTATAAACCAGGGCATCCCCAGAGCGAGCGTTTGCTGATGGGCTCTGCTTTAAAGGAAAGTTAAAGCACTTAAATTGCCCATTGGGTTTTAGGAAGAATCTCAGGGGTGGCACTGGGTTATCGTTATGTTTATCTCCATCTACAGAGATACCTAAATGTACATATATATAAGTAATGCATTTTAATATATATGCACACATAAATATGTATATAAATGTGATTGCTCTGATATTGCTCTGCTACTCTGATACTTGCAGAGCAGGGATGGATGGATGGAGGGATGGAGGGATGGATGGATGGATGGATGGAGGGATGGATGGATGGATGGATGGGTGGATGGATCACACCCTGACCCCCACGGGTGTGGAGCCCCCCAGGACAGGCTGGAGGTGATGCTGTGGGGCTCTGCTGGGCGGGCGGGCGGCCCTTTGTATGCAGGCGGTGCTTCCCCCTAATCTCATCAATGCCCCGATTGTCTTCGGGGCTCTTGAAGATAAAAATGGCATAAGCCAGAGTCTACGGCATGGCACCGAGATAAAGCCCCAAGTGACCTTCAAATCAAACAGGGAACCAAGATCGCTGATAAAACCCAGAGTAAGGGAAAAGTCCAGCCTCGGAGAGGAGCCTCCGAGATAGGAAGGCTTTAAGTATTTACCTCCAAATAGTTAAAAACTACAGCTTGAGGCCTGACAGATGGGTCCCCAAGAAGAGGCCGGAGGATGTTTGACTTTTACAGCTCTCATCCCTGCCCCGCTGTCATTCCGCCCTTTTGCAAGACCCCATTGATGTCCCAAGGAGAGGCGATCCCTCTTTGTCCACGGGCACGGGAGAGGTTTGCAGCTGCCCCACAGCTCCAGCCCCATCGTTTCCTGCCGGGGATGTCACGGAGCCGGGCAGGCCAGGGGCAGTGTCCCAGCACTGTCATTAAGCTGTTAAGGCATTGAGCGACCCAGACGCCGCCACAGCGGGGCAAGGACAGTTCAAATCCCAGCATGGACAGCCAGGATGGGGTCAGCCAGGCAGCAGGGCCAGCACCAAACGTGCCTCATCAGGAATGGATCCCCAGACATCTCCTGGAGGAGGTTCCAGCAGCGATGGACCCAGCAGTGTTTTGGGAACTGGAAGCCTCTCAGACCCAGCTTGGTCCAAGCACCCTGTGGCAATCACGGCTGAGCTCCATCCCTGCCTGTTGCCCCCAAATCAGCCCTAAAATCAGCCCTAAAACCCCACAGTGTCCCTTGCTGCGCCCATCTCCTCCTCCTCAGGATGGATGTGAGCACCGACCACCACGAAATTCCCGCAGCCAAGCCCTCCTGACCCCTCCGGAGGGGCCCTTCCCCGCAGCCATCACTCCTGCCCTGCTCAAAAGCCCCTCGGAGTGGGCTGTCACCGGCCCTATAGCCACGGCCGGCCCCTGCTGGCACCGCTCCGACGGCAAAATAAAGGTTGGGGCTTAACGGCCCCGCAGCCCCAAGATAAATGCCCGCGGTTACAGTAATTGCTGTCCCCTAATAGAAGAAAACAAAGGCTCTCGGGGGGTGCCCCATGTGCGCTGGCAGGCCGGGGGCACATCAAAGGCAGCGGGGTTCGTTCAAAGCCCCGGCTTAATTGTCAATTAAGCATGCACGGGGGGACAACGCCGTGACAATGCGGGGCTGCATGCTGGTGGGGCATTGTGAAGCCCGCCGCGACACCGAAAACAGCTGATTCTGCTGACAATGTGCTTGTAGGGCACCTTGTAAGCAATCAGCCGCTGACAGGAGGGCAAACGTCCTCCCTGTCCCGGCCATTGTGCGGGGCATTCCTGGGGCAGGGTCACATTTTGGTCACCGCTGGCCGGTCCCCGGGATGCTGCCGGTTCCTCCCAGGGCCGGGAGATGCCCACCTACATCCCCGGGTGCCCCTCGGGGGCTGCCACCCGCTGGCAGCGTCCCCAGCCCCGCGCCTCCTGTCCCCAGGCACCTTGCCCTTCCCGCGGGGACTCTCCGCCACACGGGTTCCTTTTGATTTGCCTTTGTAACGAGCTGGGTGTGTGTTATGAGCCAGGCAGGGTCATTTCCAGGAGGTGTCTGGTTCCAGCCTCCCCGGCCGGGCTGTGCCAGTGCCGTGCCCGAGGGGGACGCGGGGCAGTGGGGACACAGCCCCCGCGCTGACCCCCACCACCGAGCCCCCTGTCCCATTTGCCGGGGGCTGCAGAGGGCAGGTAGGGGACAGTGGGGCTTGTTCTCCCAACAATGCCTCTCGCCTCTGCCCCCCCGGGTGTGCAGCCCCCTCCCCACGGCGTTATCTCCCGCTTCAGTCCCCCGGGAGTTTTTGGCAGCTCTGCCCACCCCTCGCTGGTGAGCCTGCACCCCCCAGCAGCTTTCCTCATCCACCTCCCTCCACTCTGGCATGGGGATGGCACAGAATCATGCACCCAGCACAGGGTATCTCCAGCCCTTCAGCGAGGCCAGGACACGCTGCCACACCTTCCCATGGGCATTGCCTGTGCAGCCCCAAAACCAGTGCTCCCCACTGGGCTGCATCCCAAGGACTGGCACTGGCACAACATGGCAGGCACAGGGCAGCTCCTCCTGCCCTGCTGGGCACAGCCTCTCCCTGCCCAGCCCCACACGGAACTCCTGTGAGTTAAACCAATCAAGCAAACACAGATTTATCCTCGGCATGACGGAAACCCAGCCCTCACCATGTGCCTCGCCTGGCCATAACACTGCAGTGACAGCACGTGCTCCTCTCCATCACCATCCCTCCCTGAGGCTGCAGCAGGCACCAGGGTGAGCATCCTCTCCCTGCATGCACAGCCCCAGGGGCTCAGCATCCCCGTCCCCAGCCAAGCCCTGCCATCACCCCCCTGAGCACCCTCATCGAGGGCTTACCTGGCATTTTGCTGGGAGGGGAGGCGCTGGGCTGGTTGTGGTGCGGGGAGCCGTGGGACAGCAGCAGGTTCATGCTGTGTGGGGGCTGGCCCGAGCTGTAGGCGTCCATGGCCAGTTTCTGGCGGAAAGCCTCCTCCTTCCTCCGGTTGGCAAACCAGTTGTAGACACGGACCTCCGTCACCAGGTTGGAGCCCAGCCCGTGTGCCTTGGAGGGGGACACTCCTCGCTGCAGACACTCGGCCCTGGGTGTGCAAGGGGACACGTTGGAGCAAGGGTGAGGCTGGGGGCGAGCAGGGGGCTTGGGATGACGGCAAATCTGGGGGAGTTTCAGCCCTTCCTAAGAGCCCACCCGCTCTCTTCAGCCATAGCCATGCCATAAAGGCCATCCCTGCTCTCTGTGATATTGCTGGAATGTTGCAGCATCCCTGTGGTATCCCCACTGCATCCCTGCAGCATCCTTGCAGCATCCCCGTCGCATCCCTGCCCAAGCACGGAGCTCGCTCTGCCCCAGACATCACCCAGATGGGGAAAACACGGCAAGGAGAGGCCTGGCAGCTCCACAAAGCTGTGCCATGAGCCGGGAGCTGGGGTGGCGAGCCGGGAGCCCGGCATCTCCCGCGGCTTTCGGAAGGAAGGCTGAGACTGTAGGGCAGGGGAGGCAGCACAGGCTGTGTGGGGCAGCCATTCATTACCTGTTGCACTCCTCCACCAGAGTCTCACGCTCCTCCTTGCTGGGGTTCTTCTGGCGCTCGTAGGCTTGGTACAAGATTTGCTGGGAGGCCGGCCCCCACTTGAACCGATTGCGCCGCATCTTCTTGCTGGGGGTTTCAGAGCAGGCGTCGTCGAGCTGGGCAGCCCCCTGGTTCTGCTGATTGAACTCTGGAAAGAGAAACAGCAGCTGATCCTGACTGCCTTTGTCTGTCATATTTCCACAACCCTGGACTGTCTGGTTGAACTCTGAAAGAGAAAGGAGCAGACGTGAGCTGGCCTGTAGCCGCCGCTCGGAGTCACTGTCCCGCGCAGAGGTGGCCACCCCCGTGTCCCCTCCCGCAGCACCCCAAGCCCATGGCAGGCTTTGGAGCAAGCCAAATGCTCCCTGCCACCCATCCCGGGAAGGGGCCAGCCTACTGCCATCTCTGTTTAATGGGGAAGCATGTGCAGGGCATGCCTATGGCCATGCATATTCATGGGCAGGGCCCCTGCCAGCCTGCACTTGTTTGGGGAGGATTTTTCCGAGCAAGGAGCTGGGCAGGACGACTGCAAAGCCCCCTGAGAGGGTGCCCCTCTCTGCTCACCCACTGCTCCCCTCCCACTCCCATCCCAGCGTGGTGGGACGCCGGCCCCGTGCCCGGGGCGGGCAGCACCAGAGGTGACCTTCGGCAGCCGCCTCAGCCCCGGCGCTTGTCACCACGGCAGTAAAGGGAGATTAATGGGAGGGTTTTATTATTCCCACTTTTGCAGGGGAATTCTCCCTCTTTTTATAATGGCTTTTCCCCCCCGTGACGGGGGGGAAGCACAGGGCAAGGCTGGAGCAGGCTCTGTTTGCTCTAACGTCTCAAGGTGTGTTTTCAGAGCAATGGTATTTGGTGCTAAACCCTTTTCTGCACTTCCCATCTGCTGGATATTGCATCCTTTTGGAGGAGGGAGGCAGAGCAGAGCCCTTCCCTGGGGGGTGTCAGTGCCACTCAGGGCTGCTTTGAGCTCTATGGGACAGATCCCAGGGCAGGGAACAGCGAGAGAGGGGCATAAAGGAATAGTCTGTGTGCTTGGTCAAAATCATCTGCATTTTAAACAGCACAGACTGCCCCAAACCCCAACACAGACAGCAGCAGTTCAGGGGGTTTTAATTTTCTCTCTCGACATTTTTTGCGCTTAGTTGAAAAAAACGAGCAGCCTGAGAAATAACAAGGAAAAGGGGCAAAGGTGGGAAATACACCTAATTGTGAGCCATCATTAATTGCCCTCCCAGCTCTAACACAAACACCCAGAAATTCAGCTGCGTGGATGAGCCGGGGAGGGGAACCCTGCCACCAAAAGGGGCTCTCATCCAGTTTTCCTGCGCCTTAAATTCAATTTACTTGGAAAACCATTTTGAGGAGATGCTACACAGCTGGAGTCTGGGGGCTGTGCTGGTACCCAGGGGCAGGATCGGGACACGGGGACCCCCTCTCCCCACTGCCATCCCCAGAGGCGAGCGCTGCCGCGGGTACTTACGCCGGAGGATCTCCCGCTGCTTGCGGACGTACCACGTGTACAGGGCAGCTCTCTTCTGGGTCTTCATGGGGGTGCCCTTGTTGAGGTGCTGGGAGAGGTGGGACTGGTTGAGGCCGGTGACATCCACCACCTCCCGCTGCGGGATGTTGTGCTGCTGCATGTAGCCCTTGATCATCTTCGCTGCCCGCCACGGGTCCTCGCTGCGGGCAGGGAAACCAAGGCTTAATATCTGCTGCTGGGGTAAAGCCCCCAGTGTTTGCTTCTTCCCATAATGGAAACCCTTCCTTACTATTCTAACTATTATTATTATTATTATTAAAACTGTTTCAGAAAGACACAACATCCTTTGAGCGTACGTTTTTCCCCAGACCCCCAAAACAGCCCTGTCCCACCCCAGAGCTGCCAGGATTGGGGCTCACACCCACCCCAGGGATTGCCAGCCACAGTTCCCTCAGGGAGGGAGAAGCAGAGAGGATCCCAGTGTGCTGATGGGACACACCAAGGTCTCATTAACGCCAGGAAAGCTCCTGCAGACCCTTCATGGAGAAGCGCAGCCCGTCCATGAACCGCTGCCGCTGCGCTCAGCGCGATTTCTCCCTTGGAAGATAACGCACACGCAGTGGGATGTGCACACAGATGGGTAGGGGAAGACCATCCTGGTCTCTTAATGAAGAAAGAGCAGTGCTGGGGATGCTTTTCCTGCCCCTGCTCATGGCTGCAGCACCCACACTGTGCCCCGTGTCCTCGGGATCGCCGCTGGCTGGCAGGGACCCCTGCACGGCCACCAAACCCCACCCGCTGTGCTTGCTGTGTAGCTTCTCCCTTCCTTTCCCCCATGGAAAATGATCTAAAAATCTCAATATCCCCTTAAAAGAGACCCTATTCCCTCGCTCCCACAGCTGTGCACGCACCGGCCATACGTGAAAGGGCGAGAAGCCAAGGTCAAACCAGGCACACAAACCCCAACGAGTCCCCGAACGCAAAACCGAAACCAAAAACCCCCAAAATTTTGAGTCATTCCTGATTATTATTAACCACTTGATCCTGTAGGATCTAGGTGTAAATGACTCTTCTCTAAATCACATTACTTCACTGGCCTTGGAGTAGCTGACGCCGATTTAGGGAACAAATAAAATTACAGCTGAAAATCCAAATGCTGTCCGTGGCCTTTAGCTCTATCGAATGCCCAATGTGACAGCAGAGGAACAGGCCCACACACCTGTGCTGTATCCAAGACCCCTGGGTTTATTCTGGGCTAAAAGGAAGCATTTTTAGCACTGAAAAATCAGTGTGAGCCCAGACCTGGTCACAGTCTTGCACTCAAATAATGCGATACCCCAACGCCGCGCTTGGAACGAGCGTCCAACTGCTTTCCCAATTCATTACTTATTTTGGATCCTTCAACTTGTCAAGTGGAGGGAAAAAAAAAAAAGCCCAACAAGTAGGTTTCTTACTTTTTGTCCTGAATGCAGCTTGAAAACAAAGCTGGTTGGATCCATGGCAAAAGAACCGGAGCAGAGCCAAGCGGGGCTTTGTCACACCCCGGGAAGGAGCCACGGAACCTTCCTGGAGTGGCTGAGCCTGTGCCCAACCCTGCATCCTCCAGGCAGGGGAACCCTGCTGTATGTGGGGGTCCTTTCCATGTGATGGTTCCCAGGAGAAGGTGGGAAGCAAGGAGAAGGATGTGGAGGAAACGTCCTTCCCAAAGGCACCGGGCAAAGCCGCCGTGCCCGAGCTGAGGGGCTCGGGCAGACCTTTGTCACAAGCAGTTCCTGTCACCTAACTGATCCCACTAATTACTGATTAATAATAAGTTAATGAAACTGAGCTCATTATCATTTCTAAGAGCAGCTTGGTTCTCCAGCGAGCTCAGGGCAGGTTTTCTCAGAGTGAAACAGAGCATACTTGGAAAATGTCAAACGAGCGACTCGCGGGCTACGGACGAGATTTTGGAATTCAAATAAAATTCGGCAATGTTTTGGCTGGAAAAATATCTGAGAATTAGCCAAAAAAAGTCCCAGAATTTCCCTCCATTTAATTATTTTTAAAAAGGCTTCACCTTGACATTTCCAGCGTGTTTCACACTTACACTTTCAAAACAATTATTCAGCTCTTAATTTCTGAGCAGTGATTTCTCCTTTACAAATCAACTTGACCGTATTCAAAAGGGTTAAACAACCTGAAACCAAACCCAAACATTTTGTTTCATGTTAAACAAAATGTTTGGACTTGACCCAAAATGAAACGTTTGAGTGTTTGTTTGGCCTCTTTTTTTTTTCCTTTCTTTTTTAGTAACCTAAAAAGCCAGAGAGGAAAACCTTTTGAGTCAACACCAGCCCTTTTTCTTTGATTCTGTCACCAAAATGAAATAAAACAAACATTAATTGTCCAATCTTCAACAGGACTTTACTTACAAACAAAACCAAAACCACCCCGACGCAACCCAGGAGTGCTTTCTAATACTGGAAAGCCAGTTTATAGCCCTGCCTCCAAGATCCTTCTCCACCAAAATCATGGAAAGGTGTGTTTTTCTTGTACAAAATTAGCCCCACAAAGCCAGGCTGCCAATGCTGCCCGAGAAAGAGCCATTTCCCCACTCAGCCTCACACGCAGGCAGGGGACAAAGCCTGTTCCTCTTCCCAAAGACCAGCTCACCCATTTTGTCAGCCTCAAAACCAGGTAAATACACTCCACATCCTCAGAGAAATATGCCAAGAATTTATACAGATGGATTATAAACCCGGCTCCCTGATGAAAAGCCGTCCCTGGTCAGCATCTCCCTGCACACCAGGGAATCGGCTGCACCCACTGCTCCCCACACATTTCGGGGTGGCTTTGCTGGGTCCCCAGGGCTGGTGGGTGCTGGTCCCCATGGATGGGATCTGGGTGCTCCTGGGATTTATTATTTGCCTGAGAGGGCTCTGGTGAGCCCTGGCAGGTGGGATGGGGCAGGGAGGGAGCCATGGGGTGTCTCTCCCAGAGCTGGGCTCTCCGTGCCACCACCCACAGGGATCACGGCACCCTCCATGCCGTGGGTGGGCAGCAAAGCCCAGACCAAGATCCCGGAGAGCTGCAGGGCTGAGCACCCCCAGGGATGTGGGAACAGCCCGAGAGTGAGCCTGTCCTGGGGTCAGGACACCAGGGGAGTGGGAGAAGAGGAGGTTCAGCCCCCAAGCATGGCTGCAGTCGCTGTCTCCCGGCTCCCCTGCCCGCTCCCTCTCCAAGTACAAAGGCCTCTCTTAGAGCAAACACGAGCTCTTTGCAAAGGCTCCTCAGGGACATGTGCCCGCTCTTGTTTGCACCCAAGGCAAACTTTGCACAGAAACACCTGTGGGAGCACAGTGATCCCGGGGCTCGGCCTGCTCGGCACCCCCGGGCACCCCGGGCATGGATGTGCCCAGCAAGGAGGGCACAGGGGACAGGCGGGAGCACCCAGGGGTGCAGGGCTCCGTGCCGAGCAGGACGGGTGGGAACCCATCGGGAAAGGCCTGAGATGGATCCTCCCTCGCACGGAGCCCCTGTGGCACCCGAAGGGTCCCAGCCTGGGCAGGCACCGGTGACACTGCCCCGTCCCCAAAGGGCACCGTCTGCCCTGCTGGTGCCGGGGCAGGACTGGAGCACGTCGCTGCCGCAGCCCCGGGGTGTCGGGGGGGATTGGGGGCTGCCCCCGGGCTCTGCAGGCTGGCACAGGGCACACTCGGGCGGCGGGACCGGGGCCGCGCCCCGGGTATCGCTCTGGGCATCGCGACAGGCACCAGACCGGCAGCGCACAGCGGGGGGACACACGGACAGACCCCGAGGCGTCCCCGCCGCACT